>CM040242.1:208046902-208167429 GCA_022545495.1 Chrysanthemum lavandulifolium
GGTTTGATAGGTTTTACTCAAAAGTAAGAAGCTTTCGCTCCTTTTATAAGGATTGTGGCAATCAAGCGCACCACGTGGTCCTTTCTTGACAAAACGGGTTGTACATCGTTATGTGTGCACAAGCCATTGACATATATAATCACACATCCAAAGTAATAATGAAAGAAGCGGTTCAAGGGGTACCGTGAAGTCGATGATGTTGCCAGAGTGCGAACCGGACGTTGATAGCGGTGATGTTAATCTGGGTCGACCACCAACAAAGCTTTCCAAGGTTACGAGGCGATCCCGTCGATACAACCGTTCATCAATCATAGTGATGATCCTCTTCACATCCTTCGATCACGAGAATTCCATCGCTTAGGAGACCCGATCTTTTGATGTATATCCTTCAACCTATAAGCCAATCCGTCCCTAACCTTCTTCAAAGTGTGATCCCCAAACTTGTGAAGATATCTACGCCATTAAGCAATTTCTTTGAAGTGCTTTGCGATGTACGACGCCGAATGGTTTCTTGATGAGTGTATATTGTGAGTGGTTGATGTCGGGAAGATCTAGGCGAGGTGGAGTGAAGTTGATACGGTGCGATAAGATTCAACGCAAGTGGAGATCTTCTACACGTTCTTTGATGACTATGCGTCGATGAAGATGAGCAATGACTTGATGAATTCACGTTGCACTTGAGTTGAAAATTGTCTCATGCGACCACATGCTTTGGCAAGGTACATGTCTTCAATGTCGTTGATAGACAAATTCTCAAAGTCGACTTGAGAGAATGCATAATCCACTTCGCGTCTTGCCTTTTGACCACAATATTCTTGAGAAAAGTGTAGTCCCATTTGGACGAAAGATCAACGTGTTTGATGGCAGCGATACTCTTAGTACTAAACACGCATATTGAGACTTACGAACTGGCGACACGTAGTAGATTCTTGATTACGTGCCAATGGTGAATCCCGTGCGGTGCATCACGGTCATACTACGCCACATTGTTGGAAAACATGTGGTTAGCTCTTTCCTTGATGGCTATGCGGTTAGAGTATATGGTCGGGAATGGAAGTGTCGAGATGTAGCGTATTTCCTTGAACCATCGCCACCATGTAGAAGAAATTCCAAGTCTTTGTTGAAGAAATATCGGAATGGAATCCTAGGCTCATCGGTTGGCCAATTGTTGGTAGAGGTTTAGACCGATCGGTGTAATATGGAGGGTTGTCCCGTTTGGTGAAGTCGATGTTTGCTACGGGTTGAGCCAATCCATGTTGTTAGACATAGCTCGAGCAATGTTTTCAAGGTGATATTCGACCTCGATGGCACTTTCCGAGCTATCTTTTAACATTGAAAAGCTTCATTCTTGATTCGCCTCAACTCGATTGGTCATCTTCTTTACTCGGAATTTTTCTTGCGGTATCTTAGCATGCTCCAATGTATTACCGTCTACCGGATCTTGACCTTAATTTGGATAGGGGTGGAGTTAACAAGTGTGAAAACCATTCAAATTCTTGATGTTATCTTCATCTAGCCATGATACGACGACATGCCTTGGGGCCTTCTTCTTCTTTTTCTTAGGCCTAGATGAGGATTGGTTTCGTACTTTGTCGGGAGAGGCGGGTTGTTGTTGGGGCTCATGGAATTCCTCATCGTCACTACCCGTATACTCAAAGTGATCCTTTGGTTTTCGAGTCTCGGTGGTAACTCGAGAAGAATCCGAGGTTTTCGGGAAGAACGAGGAGGAGACCTTTGTTGGTGAGTCCGTTGGGGTGGAGGTTGCATAAAAGATGATTCACTAGACTTCTTTAGGCGTTTGGGCTCATTGTCCTTATCCTTATCCTTGTCATCATTGTCTCTTGGGCGTTTCGGCCTTCGACTTCTACTACACATCTTGATTTGAGTTGATATTCGACAACGCTTCAAGCAATTTACCTTCGTGAGAGGCAAGTGTTGCGGATCGTTTGGACATTTGAGCTACCGGCGGTCAACTAACTCGGCATTGGAGAAGATTATGGGATCAAGCTGGATTGATGCTCGCGTGCATTGGTGTTGTTCATAGTACGCTTGGGGATGAAGTAGATTCGGATAGAGTTGTTTGGTGAATAACTCCTTTGTAACTTTAGGAACAAAGTCAAGAAGGTAATTGTGAGTGTAACCTTTGATCATTTCGTCCATTTTCCTTGAAGATCATCTTTCATGAGCTTCGACATACTCCTTTCAACTTTCATCTCGTCATTCTCGTCATGAATTGTGTCGATCGGTAGAAATTCATCTTCTGTAGAGCATGTCTTTACGACTTGTTTAACATTCTAATTCTTTTATGAGTATGAAATCCAAGATCGAGTTGGCTTCTTTGATTTGGATGTTGATTTGGTTGATCTTTTAGATGGTGGTGGTGAAGAATAAGATGATGAATACGTGATGAGAGTCCTTTGGAGGTCTTGATATCCTCCTTGGAGCAAATTAATTTGTTGAGAAGAAAATCATCATAATTCCTTCGTTATCTTGTCCGGTTAGCTTTTACTTACATGCGAGCTTGGGCCTCTTCCTGATCTTTCTTTCTCGGACTTATCCTTTTACGGTTCTTTAATGTTATAATCAATAGAGTCCTCCACAAGCTTTTCTTTGTTGCACAAAGAGTGGTGGCACAGTTCCTTTATCGGGTTGATTAACGCGCCGAGGGGAATTGGTGAAGAGTGAACACCACCACTTTTCGACCCTCGAGGGCCGCGCATTTGATCTTGTTCAAATTCTTTAGCTTTTTGCGGTTGTCTAACGATTTTAAACTTCTTCTGTAGGATGTATCCGGTTGCTCTTCATCGAGCTTGATCTTTCATCATAAGGTACAAATCTTTGAGTCTTCCCTTTTCCTTGGATAGGTTTGGTGGTGAGAGGTTTTGCTCTTGAAGGAGGTGCTTGATTCTTGATTCGAGATAGAAGACCTCTTGATCCGATTGTGTATCTTGAGCTTTCATCCACTAGCTTTCTTTGTGGTTCAAGCTTTTGAATGGGAATAGGACCAGCTTCCTTAGAAGGAGCAGGTCTTTTACGAGGAGGATTCCTCTTGGGAAACTTCCTCGACTTTCGATCTTTGCGACATTTCCCTACTTTCTTACGGTTCTCCGTGTAGGTGTTCGAAGACTTCTCATCAAGATGACCAACTTTGCCTACATTAGCGCTTCCGGATACCTTTTGTATATGTAGAGCTTTTGATTTAAATCGGAGACGGTGATCGGGTATGACACGGCCTGTTTCTTTGTTGATGATTCCTTGATTACATTGGGAATTATCACGAAGAAGGATTTCTCTTGTCAATTACGTAGAAGGATTACGTTGAAATAGAAGCGATCTCTGAAGAAGAGGTTACTGTTGAAGTATAAAGATGTGTGGTGCATCTGTTTGAAGAGTGGAAGGCGACTAGGATCTGCATCACGCTTCATTAATTACATGCTAACCCATCATTATTCTTGAGCTGCTTGAGGTTAGCATGGGTATTATTATCTTTGCTCAATATTGTTTTAGTGTTTAGCCATTAAATGCATGCTTGCATGCTTAGTCGATGAGTGAAATAGTTTAGGGTTCCTTGTCTATAAAAGGAACTTGAGGTATGTAATAGAAGAAGCGTCAATTCGAAACATAGAGTTTGAGTTAATAAAAGATCCATAGAGGATCTAAGTGTTCTTAGTTATAATAGCTTGTATTACATTCCATTAAGAATACGAGTTGTAAAGATTTTCTATTAGTTTGCTTATGATTACATAGGCAACACTAACGATCTGAGTGCTCAAGATACATCCAAGGTCTTTGTGTTTTCAACAAATTCGACACTTAAAATAGGCTCTAGTCAACATGTCGTGATGGTGGGGTCATTGAGCCTCTTGGAATATCAGGGATGAAGTCCAGTGCTCTCGGATCACAGTTTAGTGTATCGACATAGGGAATCTTTGAGCCAAGCCTTTTGAGAAATGACATCATGTCATCCCATATCGAGCTTCAAGCTCGATGTGCTTCATGTTGATTAATGACCAAAAATTTGCGGTTCTATGAGCTTGGGATGCTCATGGCCGCTATCACGACCTGAGACAGTTGGTAATGATGATGTAGAGTTCTCCACGGTTGAGGAATGTTCTTAAGCTCCACATGAGAATGCTTAGTGATAATTTACGAAAATATCAATCAAAATTGCCATTGTCTCTTGACTGGTGTGGCATAAGTCGGTTGGCTCGATGTAGGGATGATAAACGACCGTGATTACGTGTGTGATGGTGACATGTTTGTGATTGGCGTCTTTGTCACTGCTTTGACCTTTGATCCTGCATTGAATTCTAGAAGCTTGTGAATGTAGATCTCGATGCTTGTGGCAGATGTAGAGCATGTTGCAGTAAGGATGATTCTTTAGAATATCACGTGACAATCAAGCGGAAGATTACGAGCAGTGGGGTTTCAAAATCAACCCGAAGGTTGTTCTTTCCAATCTTCCTCGGATAGCCATTAGGAAGATATCGGCAGCTGTGAGAACATACGGTGAATCCACATTCATTTGAGCTTCCATGTAGGTGATACGAAATACATTTAGCCAAAAGAACCAACATGTCGAAAGACATAATGTTAGTGTTGAGATGGTTTATAGACTAATTATTGAATGTGCAATGTCAATGATTATTCACGAGTCCAAAGTCAATTGTTTGTTCAATAGTCCAATAGCGTCGTGATAAGTTTAAGTGAGTTAGTTAACTTTACCTTTCAAAGTTTATGTTATCACTTAATTTACACAACATTTTAAACATTTAAGCTTATTAGTGACATTATTGGTTTAAGTGACGTTATGACTTGTTTATTTACAAGTTTGCCGTAACAATTCATAATTAAGGTCAATCAAGGCTTAGGCGTAAAAGTGGAAAAGTTGTCACGTGGCAGAGTGTTATCGGCGTGAGCAACTTATCACGTGGGATCGACTTACAGCGTAATAAATATTACTGGCGTGGAGCAGGGGACCTTATGCGTGGAAGCTTATGCGTGGCGTATAAAAACCTTATCGTGAGGCTTACTCGTGAGAGTAGGGCCTTATGCGTGAGAGTCCTTGTTTATGCATATCCTTCCTGAGGATACGCGTGGTCATTGTAGAACCTTATGCGTGGGCGCTACGGCGTAAGATTACTCTTCACAGCATAACATGCTACGGCGTAAGGTGATCCTTATCGTGGTTGCTTAGAACCTTGATTACTGATTCTCACTTGTAACACGAAATAACATCATCATAACATTAATATTAACATTAACATTCATTATAAAATAGATCATGGCATGAAACTCATTAAGCAGTTCTGGCGTAAAAATCTTCGTGAACCAAAACCCTATAGTTCATAGATTAAGCTTGGAATTTTATCCATAGGAATTACATCAAACTTATTACGGTGGTTATTAGATGTCATGTGAGTGTTATGGCCAAGTTTTAACATCAACTATCAATAAATCAAATATACCTAAATGTGAAGAACATAAACCCTAATATCTAATTATCAAGCAATTAGTGTTTAAGTTGGTTCTAAACACATATATGATCAATTCATTATACTAACAACATCACACAACAATCTTTTGTCCGAAGCGTTCACATTTGAAGCGCCCAAAATGACTCATGAACCTAATTTTGAAAAACAATCAATTCGTGTTTTGGGTGGATTTTGAGGATAAACATAGTATCATTGATGTTATTGAAACATTTTGACACACTTACTTTAACCACAAAACACACTAATGATTGTGTGTTCATATAACTATCGTAGAACACATAATCACTCATATTCACGTTTTAGCCGTTGGTTGTATAAAATCAAAACCTTGCTTGTAATTACGTTTAGATCAAAACACTTACAATATGATGATCAAAAACACGGTTTGAAGCTTGAATATTAGGCGTGGGATGAGTTTGGTATGAGTAATAAATGTGAAGTGAAAGTTAGGTGAAGGTGTTTTTATTAAAAATAACTTTAATCTTTTGACACTGGGGTCCTCTACCTTTTCCATTTTCATCGAAGCCTTTTAACTTCTATTTTGGTTACCAAGCGAAGAATATTTGGAAATAACTTTGACGACCTCCCCTCGACTTAAGAAATAATGAAAGGTTATAAATTTTAGTATGAGGTGTAGAAACCGAAATGTGACCAACAATATTAAAGAAAACAAGCAGGGATTAGGTAACATGCAAGTCTGGTGATTATATGAAGCTGTTAAGTATAACTTTTCTCCCCTCAACACTTGATCGGAAAATCTTGAATTTTGAAAGATTTGAGTGTTATTGGAAAAATCTTGCCATATATTGAAGAAATATAGATAGAAGAATATTTTGTTGTTTTATCGATTTTCTATTTTGTATTTTGTTTTGAAAATTATTTACAAAAGAGATTTTGGTGTTTGTTGGTTTTAAAACATTTTTAAGAGTTCATCCAGGTTCTCTTGAGTCGAACACGCATATACCAATCCGGTGGACCAACTCATTAAACCTAGCGGGAGGCGAGGCTTTGGTGAGTAGATACATGCCAATTTGATGCATACCCATGCAAGTATAATTCAAGCGTACTTCTTGTTCTACATGGTCCTTGATGAAATGATCCGAAGATCGATGTGCTTTGATTTGAATCTTTGAGGCGGTTGCGCGAGATCATAATGGCACTCCGATTGTCATGATACATCGGGATTACATCAAATCGTAACCATAGTCTTTGAGTTGTGTTCTCATCGGATGACTTGAGCAGCTGCGAACATCTACATATTGCCGGTTGATGACGCGATGTACCATCCTGCTTCTTGATTGCGGGACACGAGTTTATCACCAGAATTTGTAGTGCTCACGAAGTACTTTTCATTGAATCTAAGCATCCTGCGTGGTCGACGTCTGGCGATTAGTTCAAAACGAGAATCGCTTGGATGCAGGATCCAAAGTTAATGGTTCCCTTGATGTATCGAGGTTCTTTTAGCCTCGAGAGAGGTGGGTTTCGGTTGAGTCGGGGCCGATAGCGGGAGCATAGATGAGCAGCAAAGACAATATCGTATCGCTTGGAATTAGATACATGAGAGACCCAATAATACTTTGGTATTTTGTAGGGTTCGACAAGTTTCCATGTAAATCGTCTGGCTTCTTGGTATGAGTCATTGGTGGCATAAGTGTCACGAGTTTTTCATTCAAATTTGTTTAACAATTCAAGGGCATATTTGGATGACTCGAAAATACCACAGGGTGATTGATGAACTTGCGGTCCTAGAAAGAGCGTAAGTTCACCATCATGGACATTCAAAATTTTTCTACATTAGTTTGCAAGCGATTGAGTACTTTTATGTGTAGACCCAAAAATGATGTCATCACGTAAATTTGAACAATTAAGATATCGCCCGTGATATTGTATAAAAGAGTAGGATCGACCGAACCTTTGGTGAAATTATTAGCAATGAGGAAAGATGATAGCTTATCGTACCATGCAGGAGCTTGTTTGAGACCATCTGAGCTTTGTTAGGTTTGTAGACATGGTTCGGGAACTCGGGATCAACGAATCCATACGGTTGGTGACATAAACCGTTTCTTTAAGTTGTCCATTGAAAGCGGTTTGACATCCATCGATGAGCCGTCATATTCATATAGGCGTGAGCGAGAAATATACGACGACCTCAAGGCGAACAGCAGACAAAGATTCTTCAAAGTCTATTCCTCTTCACAGCGATAACCTTTAGCAGGAGGCGTGACTTGTTTGGATTACGTTCCCTTGACATCAATTTGTTTTCCAAATCCATTTAAGACCAATAGCGTAGACCCACTGTTGATGCTGACCATTCCATACTTCAAGACATTTGAATTGGTTGAGTTCTTCTTGCATGGATTCAATCCGGTTGTCTTTTGTCATTGCGTCTTTAATGTTTTAGGCTCAGTTAGCGGGCGGTGAGTGCATAAATGCAATGTTCACCATGCAATGTGAAACGTTGTCTCGTAACTTGTTGGTTGATTCGGGTTGCCAATAATATTTTCTAGAGGATGGTCTTTTGTCCATCGATGTGTAGAGGTTGATGTTGGTATACATTATGCGGATTAAAGGATTCAAATGGTTTGTTGATGATTCGCGACATCGGTGCAATGATGTCATGTAAGCGGGTTAAAACGCATTTGGATCAAAATCTGCGGTGGGGAATACTTCATTAAGAACATCGTGACCGGTTCATCATTGTTGGAGCAGTTTGTTCAAGCTGTTGTGGTGGAGTCAATGGTGGTGCTTCTTCAACGATGGTTGTTGTATCAGTGTATCGGTATAAAAGTAGTGTCGGGTTGGCGGCGGATACACACAGACACGTTCATCAATATAAATCGCAGCGAGGAGCAAATAACCTTTCCATTTGTTGTGAGTGAGATGGGGGCTTTGTCGGTGATGATGGGGTTTGAGGAAGTTTAGCGGTTGTGACGGGTTCCAAAACATTATACTCGGAAGCCGTCTCGTAATTTCATCAAAATGAGCATGAATCGTTTCCATAACTTTGTTTATCGATGATTCGGATCCGGTAACCTTTAGAGTTCTCAATATCAATGAAGACTCCATTGTCGGCTTTGGCTTTGAGCTTTCAAAATCATCACGATCATTATTCGGATAGCAAGGGCCAAATACATGAAAGTGTTTGAGATTTGGTTTATGGTTGTGGAAAGCTCAAGCGGTGTTTTGTTGTGGCATTTATTAATCATAGAGCGGTTTTGAGTATAGCATGCGATGAATCTGACTTCCCATAAGTAATCTGGAAGTTTAGCATTGATTAACATTGTTCTTGCGGCTTCCACTAACGTTCGGTTTGTCTTTCCAACAACTATGTTTTGTTCTAGTGTACGTGCAATAGATGTCGATCTTTGAATTCCACTTTCTCATAACATTCACGAAGGGTTTGGTTAACAAATTCGGTTCCTTTATACTGTTCTTATTTGGCGGACGGTGTTAGGGCTGAACTTAATTTTCGTGAAAGGTGATGATCATTTGTGGAGCTTGGTCTTTGCTTGAAGAAAGTAGACCCAAGTCCATCGTGAATAGTCATCAACAATTACTAAGATGTAGCGTTTGCCATTGATCATTTGCAGCGCAGCGCGAGACATAAATCCATGTGAAGAAGATGAAGCACATCTTGAGAGGCATGTTCCACCTTTGAAGGAAAATGAGCACGAGTGCTTTTCCCTTGTTCTGGTGACAAGGTGATCTTTAGAATCCCGGAATCATGGGAGACCTTGACTAGTTTGTGTCGAGCAAGATTGGTTATAGTTTGAAAGTTTAAATGTGAGGCAGGCAGTTGCCATAGCCAGAGTTTTGTTGATGTTACCTTTGAAAGTAGCGGATGGGAGATGGCGCGACCATGTCTTGCATAGAGATAGTGTAAAGACTTGAGTTACAGCGAGCGGACATAAGATCGTTTCCTTGTAGATCACGAACAAAACAAGATTTCTCCACAAAGCAACCTCAAATCTCCATCAGAGGCGATCTCTGAAAGCAGTTGTGGCCAGGGCCTTCCACATAATAAACCACCCTAATTTCGATGTTCCCATTGATATAGTCTTCGTAGCCCATGATAGGCTGCGAAGTGATCATTCGAATCGGCGGTGCCAATGAACTTTGCAATAAAGTTTGATAACGATTTAAGGTTACATCGTGTGTAGGGAACATCCATATCAACAATCGAAGAGATGATTGTATCACTGCATTACAGGCGACGACGGATGGAATGAAGTAGATGTGGAACCCGAAATGTTAGAGGTTAGGGAGCGATTATAGTGAACATACACTCAATAACTTTAGGCATCCATTTAAATCCTAGTGTGTTATATATCCATTTCGCCATCTCCAACTAGTATTTGCTTTAGTCTTAGTGAATGCACTAGGTGGTACTACATTCTTAGGAGGTGGCTAGAGCTACAGGGAACAACAATGCGTTTCTTAGAATCTAAAGAGGCGGTACCAAGCACGGACTTAGAATGATTAGTGGGCCTAGAGGTATTCGATTCTTAGGATTCCTTAAGCGAGATGATAGCTTTAGCAACACATTTGTCATGACAATCGAAATTCATACTTTTCGACAAATAACACAAGGTGCATCGGTACGAATATCAAGAGTACTTAAGGTTTAGCATTCGTTACATCACTATTTCTATTACATTTTCGGACCTTGATATCTATAGTGGAAGTAGCGTGAGTCTTATTCATAGTCCTAGGTGTTCTTCTACTTTAGCATTCCTTATTGATCTTTTCTTAGGTGCAACTTCTATTCTTGATGTAGTGCTCCTGAAGCGCATGAAGTGCGGGACGTTTGGAAAAAGCAACTATTCATGTTTCGATGAAGGAGCACGTTAGCAACTTGTGTTTTGGCGGTAGGCATTCTAGGTGCGCGATTACTAAGTATTCTGGTGCTATTCTCTTAATCACGGTAGGCGGAAGTTGTTCATACTTGCCTAACATTTCTCTTACCTTAGAGATAGTGTGAATCAAATCTTGATTTCGAGCGAATGTTACCGGCAAAATGCATTACTTCTAGTGTGTGCAAGATAGTGATCAAGTTAGTTTGATGCTTCATGAGAGTCTTATTGAGTAAGTCAAATATGACACCATATTCATGTTTAACTTTTACAAGTTCTTGTTCATATTTTGAGTTTTGACTTTTCAAAGACACGTTTTGATCATCCGATTGCTTTCATTTTGGATTTAATTACAGCTGGTGGATTTTGTTTTAAAGCAAGTTCACGATTTTGACAATCTTTTGACACCATTGAAGGCGGCGTTTTGCATTTAAAAGCTCGTGTAAGAGGCGTTCGTTTTCAACTTTTAATTACTTCGATCTGAAGCACATTATCGGTATTCTCCATGATTACAACATTATCAGCGATGTCGGCGGAGATATAATCGGATGCATATGACGCGAAATTCAATAACACAACATTATGGATATCGACACGAGATAACATCATTCAAAGTCGATCAACATCTTTTCTTAACATTTTCTTTTCGTTTAGTATTAGAAATAGATGTTTACATTTTCTCGAGCGACCTTCATCACTCAAGTTCCTTATGAAAGTCCGTTCCAGACAATGCACAATTTTTCAAATTTTAACATTTGGTAAAAGATTTTTGAAAAATGTCTCTTTGTTCTAGCGCGGAGGTGATTGAAAATGTTGAACTTTGATTTGAGAATGATATATCTCATGTTGTAAATTTTTGAGGAATTGACCATGAAAATGTCAAAATATCTAAGAATTTTGCGATTTTCGGTTTTGAGTTACTTCAGCGATGGAAGGTAAGGACCATAAATTTTGCATAATCTAGTTGGGGATTAACATTAGAAGACTCGAGACGTTTTTGATAACCCTTGGTGTGTTAGAAGAATCCGTTGGTGTGACAAAAGTGGCGGTTTGAATAATTAAAGGTTTGTTGTAAACAACGGTTTTCAATTTTGATCGACTCTCGTCTTACGCATCTAATTCCTCTTGATGATGATATTCACAACACTTTTCATGTGAATTATCAATTTTATATTACGCTTTGGAAACTTGAGGTTTGGTTTGAATGCTTTGGTTGAAAGCTTAGGTTTTATGTCAGCAAGATTTGGTCCATATCCATTTGCATTGGGTTTTAAAAGTAAACTTTTCAATAGCGATTCTTGATTCACCATGTTTGTAAACAACAGTTTTAAACTCTTTAAGTTTGTTTGCAAGCCGATAATTTCTTCAAGATGATCATCTATTCGTTTAGTTGAATGCTTTTGTATCGCGAGCTGTTTTGACAAGTTAACAACTTCGACCTTAGCTTTTGATTTTCCAAGGTGAGGCGTTAATTTGTTTTTATGTTCATATTTCGAGTTGTTCTATTTAGAGACAACAAAGCATTCTTGAGCGGCTAGATCACGCATGTCTGTCTCTCTAAATATTTTTCGTTTTGATGAGATTTAGTAAAATTTGCTTCAAAACCTTTTTCACGTTTTCTTGAGTTTTGAAAAAGTTGAGTTGCTTTGTAAACATTCATAATCCTTTGTTATGATGTATTTTTACTTTTAAGTCACGATTAATTGCGACATTCTTCCACTATGGTTTGTTGGTCTTGTATTAAGCGAGCAAAATACGGATGAGGCAAAAGTTCGATATGTTCAACGTGAGTCACAACATGGTCATTACTTAGATCCTCAGTATAACCACGAGTCAATTTGATTATCAATGGAAACTATAAGGTCATCTTGATGGTGAATGTAACTCTGAGGTCTAATTGAAAATCGTCGAGAATGAGATGTGGATGACTCATTTTGAACGATAAAACCTCCTGGGATTCGGATGTTGCTAAAATATTAGATCGAGAGATAAATATGGTTTGTTCGAATTTGCACGAGACAAACCATCGATGTCATCTCTTGGGCTGTGTGTCTCATGTGTAACTCATGCATATTAGCCATCAACATACTTGTTGCATTGGCACGCAAGTCCTCCATATCATCATCGGTTTGCATCTGCCATAAAGGCTGTGTTCTTTATGCAGTGAGAGTTCCTGACTTCATCCTTAAGAGCCAAAGAGAGCCTCTTTGTGATAAGCTGCCCCTAGTCCTCGGCTTTGGGCATGCATTAGCCAGTGTCCCCTCATTGCGGTTGTAGCATCGAAGATCATTCAACCCATTCGAGCATTTCCTGTTTCACCACTTGAGCTCTGTTGTTATTCCTACCAGACATTAAACCCTTGACCACCGCTGTCGGCGACCATAACCACGATTACGAACTTCAACTCGTCCATTATTCTGCGAGTTGATTAATTGTGTGTTAGATGAGGAGCGAATCGATTGTTGGATTTGTTGGTATAACGGCTAAAAGCATTAGCAATTATAACAAATCCTTGTTGCAATGCTTGAGCGGATCGATTCCTCATTAGCTTCCTTGAAAAATGCTTGAGCATTGTTGTTGTTGTATGGAACCAATTGATTATGTTGAGATTGATGTGATTGATCATTTAGTGTGATAGTGGCGGTTGGTTGAGTTCTTTGGTTGAGGAGGATAAGCTTGTTTGAACATACAAGGCAAGTTGTTGATTTTCAGGATGTGAAGGTGAAGCAATTTGAGCACGGAGAATCCTTTCCTATCAACTTCCTTTTCATGAGGCTTCAAGTAATCGTTTGCAACAATCCGTATGTAGAATGATGCATGTTCTTTGCAGCGGAGAAAAATGACATACTTACTCCATTCGAGGACCAAGACTACTTAAGAACTTAGTATTAGCGCAATTCTTGGCATGATGATGTTGTGTTTATCCAAATCATTGATGATGTCGAGAATCGATGATGATAAGACTCTAGTGTCTCTCGAGTTCAATCAAGAAGTGTTCATAAGCCAAGTAAATTTTGGATTCCATATCCTCTGATTGAGTCAGAGATCCTTCCATAAGTAGATGAATGTGTTCCGCATTGCCTTTGCGATCTTTTGAGCATCAACACTTGAAGAATTGGGTTTGGTAATCCTAAAAGGATATATTGCATTGCAAGCTCCTTGACTTCATAGTGTAGAAGTTCTTACGGATTCGGTCACGCAATAGTAGCAATGTTTGATTGTTCATCTCTTGGTGGATTAGCATTTGGATCTCGGGGTATAATGTGTGATAGGCATGAAAATGGACCTTCAAGATAACCTTCTTTAAGAACTTTCCATGTGGCTTCTTGGATCACAAAACCTAAAGAACCTAATCACCCATTGATCGTAGTTTCACGGGTGAGGTGGAGGTCTATCAGTGATCGACCTCATGAATTGATTGTTGGGCTGCTTAAAGCTTCACACATCATTACAAACCAAGTGGGTTCCTTAAGTGTTCCTTGATGGATGTTGATTGAAATCGTTTGTGTAGGGTTGAACTTGAAGACTTGGTGGTGTTTGAACCATTTGTGGTGGAGGAATTGCTCAAGTTTTGGAGTATGTTGTTGATTAAATTGTTGTTGATAAATTGCTTGTTGTTGATTCCATTGTTGATGTTGTGGACTTAGTTGTTGTTGTCGTTGAGAATAAGTGTAAAGGAAATAGTTAGAGTATGGTGGTTGTGACATGTTGAAAACTTGTGTTGGTAAAAATGGATCTTTGTAGTCGAATGAGCGTTTGTTGATGAAGTATCCTGGGCGTAGAAATCACAATAAACCAAGTAGGACTTATCGTAAAAACACCAAAGTTACACGTAACGACAGAAGTTCTGCGTGGGTTTAGCTTCTGGCGTAAGTTAAGGAAAAACACTAAAGTTATCGTAAAACAAAAGTTAGGCGTGGGATTACCTTATCACATAAAGACTAAGCTTAGGCGTAAGATAAATCTTATCGTGGGATTTTCTCTGTAAGCTTTAATCTTATCGTAATTTTAGGGTTTATCCCAGTGATCTTTTACTATCACGGTTGCAAAGATATCCAAAGTCGGCGTATTTTAGGGCTTATCAAGCAAGAAAACACGGGATAAACCTGGCGAAGATCAAGAGCCAAGGATAAAGTTCTGCGTAAAACTAGGGTTTGATACGGCGTAGCTTTACTCGTAAAATGATTTTGCCCAAAGATGTTTCTAAAGCGATTTTGTGATGAGAGAGCTTTAATATCACCAAAATAACACAAAAGTGTGAAACTTGATGAACGAAAGCGTCTAAATAGGTTCTGCGTGAGAGCGAAACCCTCGAACAAAAACAAGCTTAAAACTATGATCCGCGTAAAGTTTGAAACTTTTGCCAAAAGAGTTATTTAACACCTTAAAACATTGAAAGTACAAGAATCTTGGATTAAAAGTGTAAAAAGCGTGTTTTAAGCGAACCAAAGTATCTCGTTAGCTTCTGCGTGGGACCAAAACCACACCAAAGCAATAACGATTCACTGACTAGTTGGCGATTGATACCATATGTTGGGTCACTAGTTTACAACACAAGCATCAATAGAAAGAATAGAGAGGATAAGAGGCGGATGAACAATATCAAGCACACATCACAGCGTAGGAATAAAGAAGATTTAGGCGTGGTATGTGAAGAGATAAATTGAACAACCAACCCTCAGTGAGGTTATACAAGAGTATTTATAGGAGGAAGCTAGGGCAACACTCTGGTTCCCATCCTTTCCTTAATGGGCTTGGGCCTAAGCTCATGGGCCTTCTACATAAGCAAGCTAATAACAAACATAAAGGCCATAATTAAGCTAACTATTACATATGAATTACTAACACTTGATTTAGGTTTAGGAGTGATTCCAGCAGTTTATGCCTAGCCACCTCGAATCTAAATCGACTTTAAGACCATCCTTTTCGACAACAACCTTTACATATTTCTTATTAAATTTCAATTTATTTGTTGTATTATCTAAATCTCTTTGCAAAACATTTATTTTCTCCTCGAAAGCCATTTGGTTTTGATCATACGAGCCTTTTTTCTAAAGCTTTGTGAGTTTTCTTATAGGCACGGACTTGTATAAAAGCTCTCTTTATATTTATCATTAACATCATCAAACTCGCACTTAAGAGCATCATATTAGTCTGCAACCAAATATACAAGCTGTGTGCACGAGTGATGCCCATCATTGCAATTTCTCCGGTGATTAACCTTGAGGTCAACTTGAGGCTCTTCATCCTCACCATCATTCACATGATCATCGATCAACTCTGTTCTCTAGTAATGACATGGTACATGTAGGCTTCCTCCTCGACTTCCTTGAGCTTGTATGCATTATACTTTCTTACGTAGCCTCCTTCATTTTAAAATACATTGTTGCCTTATCTTTTGAGGGTGAGTTTGAATAAGACAATTCTGTTTGAATAAACAATTTAAGAAAAATCATGTTTTGTTTGTGGGAGTGTTTTCATCTTATCAAAGATGTGATGATTATGAGAAAAAGATGAATGTGTGCAATCATCAACGGCGATATAATAATGTATGGAATGATGTGGCGACATACCTCCATTTGTTCCCGATGGAACACATGTGAGGACCAGTGAGAATCAGTGCGGGTAGACCGATTCTTCTTTGGTAACCCGATTCTTCTTGATAAGCCATCTTCTTTTCATTGGAGAGAAATGTTAATAGACCTTTGCGAGACCTACAAGCTCTTATTTTCAAAGCGATTATAGGCACATGAACAGCGACATTTACATCAAATGGGGGCATGGAGGACTGCTTTGTTAAGCCCTCGTGAGTTGTTCTTGGAGACCCATAAAACCATCTATGCAAGGTCCAAGAACAATATTGGATCTCATCAATCTGAGTTTATCAAATAAGATCCATGGCGAGGCCCAGTCGGTGATGACTTGGGTTTCCATGTAAACTAATGTTGTATATTCTTTACGTGTGGGATGATCCTCTTTCCAATAAAGATATAGGTATTGTAGATAGTGATTGTTCTAGGAGTATGACAAGGACAGAGGAGGCTTCATGATTTTGTAGGAATTCAAGGAGGTACGAGTGACCTTTGGAGGAGAGATGGTAAAATATGAGGGGAAGGGTACAATTAGAGCCCTCAGTTGGATTTTGAGAATGTGTATTATGTGGAGGCATTGAGAAACTTCAATTATTTTACGTGTCTCAAATTTGTGACAAGAAAAACTTTGTGCTCTTCCGCGATAATGAATGTTTAGTTCTCTCTAAGATTTCCAACTACTGCAGACGTGCAGTTGTTACGAAGGTACCAAGGAAAAACAGTCTACACATTCAATCTGATGATGTCGGGGCTTTGGAGATTTAGCTTGTTTGTTGGCCAAAGCATCCTTAGATGAATCTACTAAATGGCATAGAAGGATGGCTCATGTGAACTTCAAAACAATCAACAAGCTAGCTAAACTTGGATTAGTTAATGGATTGCCTTCAAAAGTCTTTACCAATGAGCACAGCTGTGTGGCACGCAACAAGGAAAGCAACACAAAGGCTTCGTATAAGGCCATTACTCATCGGCACTATCTACGAGCCTTTGACTTCTACACATGGATCTTTTTGGTCCTACATCTATCGAAGCATTGATCATAAATACTATTGTTTGGTGGTGGTGATGATTATAGTCGATATAGTTGGAATTCTTCTTGGGAACTAAAGATGAAACATTCCAACTTCTTCAACTTTATTGCCCGGTGGAGAATCGGTTGAACAAGAAGGTTAAAAGCAATTAGGTGTGATAATGGGACGAGTTTAAGAATGCTAAATTGATACATGTTTGTGCTTCAAAGGGATTAAAAGGGACTATAACCTTGCCGGGACTCCACAACAAAATGGATTCTTGAAAGGAAGAACAGGACCTCATTGAAGTACGCAAGATCCATACTTCGATTCAAAGTTGCCTACCATGTTTTGGAGTGAAGCGATTAAGCACTTTTTATGTCTTATCGGAGGTCTCCATCACAAATCCTCACACAAAGACACTTATGAACTTACATGCAGCAAGATTCCTACCATTAGTCATCTTAAGCCTTTTGGTTGTCAAGTTACCATCCTCGATACTAGTGATCAGTTGGCCAAATTTGATGGAAAAGCGATGAAGGATATGTAGTAGGGTATTGACTCATAGTAAAGCTTACAGTATATAATCTCTCCAAGCGGGTTGAAGAGACTACAAATCTCGGTTATGGAGGACAAGCTCAATGTTCAAGTGCGGGTCAAGAATGGTACTTTGATTTGGATTATCTAGCGATCATTTGGTTTATACTGGTTTATAAATCTAACATTCTGAACACCGAAGTTTCCACTAACATGCGGGTTCTTGGATGATGAGTGATTGAAAGCAGAGATGAACAAGTTATACTTGTTCCTCTCCTACAACCACTTTTCGGTGCCAAGAACTTCATTTGCTCATGATGTGTCTTCTAGTGATATGGGGTATGCGGAGGAACTTGTGAAGCTCAAAGCCAGAACATGCACTCTGAAGATCTTTGAAAAGTTTGGTTATGGGTTCTCAAGGAAGCGAGGCATTTTAAAGCGAGCGGTGATGAGGCCCTTGAGGAACTTTGATGCGGCAATGTATATGTTTCCCACAGTAATACAGCTGCTCCCACGATAATGGACACGATCTCTTGTGATCAGGGTTCCGTGAGACTCCGCGGTTGCCATTCCATCGGTTTAGCCAATTCGCAGCACTCTGCCTGAGATTGGATGGCATTCATCATCGATCGAGCGGCATTTTGACTCTTCCTCTTATGATGATGACTTTGGAGCAACTTAATAATCGGACTGGCGTAGATGTTAGTCCTAATGTCACAAGCAGGATTAACGGTTCATCCACAATCCGCTTATTATTGGTGATCCTACTTCCATTTGTTGAACTAGAGCGGTCGAAGACATCATATGGTGAATCTGCTTTTCTCCACTACATAAGGGTTCAACATAGGACCAATCATATAGACTACCAACATTGTCTATTTGCTTGTTTTATCTCGGGTTGAACACGATTATTTCCAGGCATTAGGTGATGAGGATTGGGTAGGCTGCTGTCACGAGGAAATCTGACAATTTTTTAATCAAAATGTATGGGAACTTGTTGATTGCCTCTGGTAAATATGCTATTGGAACTAAGTGGATTCTTAAATGTAAAGGGATGCTATGGGTATTGGGGTTAGGAACAAGGCTAGGTTAGTTGCTCGGGGTCCGCAGACAAGAGGAGGTATTGATTATGATGAGTTTTTGCTCCTGTTGCTAGAGTAGAAGCCATAAGACTTTTCTTGGCCTTTGCCTCCTACATGGGTTTATGGTCTATCGGATGGATGTGAAGAGTGCATTTTGTATGGTGAGATTGAGGAAGAAGTGTATGTCTCATTTAAAGTTTGTGGACCCTCATCATCGGATATGGTCTGAGATGGTCGAGGCACTATATGGATTACATCGGGCACCTAGGGCTTGATGCATTAGCTTTCTTCATTCCTCTTGAAACATGGTTATAGAAGAGGTGCTATTGATAAGACTCTCTTTATCAAGAAGAGCACCAAGGATATCATTCTTGTGCAAGTCTATGTGGATGATATTATCTTTGGTTCTACCAAAGCTTTAGTCTGAAGAATTTGAAGATTTGATGAAAAGTGAGTTTGAGATGAGTGCCATGGGTGAGCTTACTTTCTTTTGGGCTTACAAGTCAGTAATCGGATGGCATTTTCATTCATCAAAGAGAAGTATGTGCATGATATCCTCAAGAAGTTTGATATGGAACTTGTTGGGAATTGCTACTACACCATATGAGGGCTCTAAGGCTAAGTCGAACAATGACCCGGATCACTGCTATTAATGTGCATCTCTGGATCAATGATTGGGTCTCTCATGTATTTGGTGCCTCTGGGCACGACATCATGTTTGCGATCGGTGCTTGTTCTGAGCATCAAGTCGCACCTTTGACTTCCATTTGTTGCGATCAAGAAGATTTTCAAGTATCTAAAGGCCGACCAAAATTGGGTCTTTGGTATCCTAGAAGAATCTCCATTTGATTTGGAAGCTTATAGTGATAGTGACTATCTTTGGTGCTAATTTTGATCGCAAGTCTACTACTGCGGGTTGTCGGTTCTTGGGTAGGAGATTGATTTCTTGGCAATGTAAGCGGACCATAGTGGCTACATCTTCTTTGAAGCTAAATATGTTCTTCTTTGCTAGTTGTTGTGGTCGGTACTGGATTCAAAACCAATTATTGGATTATGGGTTCAATTTTATGAACACTAAAATCTTTATAGATAACCAAAGTACTATTTGTATTGTCAAAATCTTTTTTCATCAAAGAACTAAGCATATAGAAATACGACACCACTTTATCGAGAGATGCTAATGAAAAACACCTCATTCAGTGGTTAAAGTTCATCTGAGATGAAAATGTTCTTGATTTATTGACAAAAAGCTTTTGATGGACTGATTTCAATATTTGATTGTCAATATAGGCATGATCAACCCACTGATTGTTATGTTTGAGAGGAGGATTATGGCCTAAGGGAGGATTATGGTTTAAGGGATGTCTCTTTGATGTATATTTCTTGTATATATCGTATATAATGTTTGTTTTGATGTATATATTTTCTTGATTTTACGTATATACTCTGTGTATATTGTTTTGCATACTTTGTGTTCTAACCTTTTTGCAAATCAAGTTTCAAACACACAATCATGGAATCGGATGTCTAAGTCGGGAGGAACAAGCTTTTATTCATTTAAACAAGCTGCATTCTCAAATGCGGGGACATCATCTGAACATTGAACATGACAAACAAGACCAAGACTCTACATCCCTTCATCACTTGAACCTCCTTTCAGACCAAGCTTCTCTCATCAAGGCCTCCTCTGCGTCATATGTTTCCCCAACGTGGCATCTTGTGATGCTCTCTTCCCTCTATCCATCCATTCCCGGCGGGGCGTAAGCAATGAGACCCATCGGTGGTTCTTCGGTAGGATTGGATGTGGAGGGTTGGGGTCTGGAATTGGTGCACTTGGTGGTAACACTGACCAAGAGCAAGCATCATGGATGCGGTGTTGCGAGTGCATGGGTTGGATCATTCACTTCATCGTCGAGTCTTCACGCATATCCTAAGCTCGGCCTTGACACCTCAACCTCATTCGAGGAGGGTTTAGAACTTCTTCCTCGAAGAAGTATGGTAGAAAGGGGATTAGTAAGGAGATGGTCTTGAGATGTAGGTGATACTGTTGGAAGCACCAGGTGGGAAATAGTTTAACCAGTGGGGTTCACTATCTGTTGATGATAGTTCAATTGGGTGATTGGGAGAACTGCTCATGATTATTTGTTTGGGTATTTGTGCTTAGAGTTATGAGGTTTGTGAATATGTTTCTGCTATAAGGGGTTGGTTTTATAGGAGTTTTTGGAATCTTTGGTTAGTAAAAGATATGCTCTATCTATTCCTATTTTAACTCAATCATATCACAACTAATAAGCTAAGAAAGCGGCTACATATCCGTGAAACATATTAACTATCATGGAAGCGCACACTATCGTGAAACCTTTCTATCGTGAAATAACATAACTTCTCGGTAGGAACCACATCGTGAGAACCAGCTGTTTACATAATTCTAAGATGTTGACCCATTGACCAAATACATTGAATGTAGTTGGGTAAAACCCAAAGTCCATGACCCGTACCATGGAGCATAACCCGTAACATATTGCATGGCATCATGCTTAAGTCATATATGGATATTATCCATGACCCATGGTTTAACCCGCGACCCATGGACTAGATGCATTGCATCTTGTAGATACATGTATCTACTTGGATACCGATCCATAACCCATGACCCCAAACCCATGGGCAAAGGGGCGTCACGGATCCCGTGTACTGCTGGGCGGATCCCTCAGTGAGGATCAGTGGAGCGATAACTAAATTTCTTCTATAAATAGTGAGCCATTTCTTCATTTTGGGTTGCCACTCCTTTTACATCTTGTTAATACAAATAAGTCGTAAGCGTTTATTTATATTTTGATCTTACAATGTTTTATCGATAACAAGCGTAAAATCATATTAAACAAATAAAATCGTAAATGGTTTGAACTAATAGTTTTAACATATTCACATATAACATTAAAACAAGTATAAATGGTTTTATGATTTAGATATATATGTACAACAACTAGTGTATACATATTGGGTTAGCATATACTTAAACTAAATATACTAAAATGGGTAAAAACAAGTATATACTAAAATGGGTAAAAACAAGTATATACTAAGGTAAAAACTAGCAAATGGTATTGACATAACCCGTGGTTTTTATATATCACCAAACTTAAAGTTCATTGTATCCTTAAGGTACGTTGTATCTAGAAAAAAACCATGGATCAACCAACCCATGACCCATGACCCGTACCCGATGTCTAGATACATTGAACCGCTTGGTGAGCACGAGAGAATGTCTGATACATTGAACCCTTGGTGAGCACTCAGAGAGATACATTGTATCTGGCCAAGATCCATGGATCAACCCGCGACCCATGACCCATAACCAAAATACCCATGGGTAAAGGGCGTTCCACGGATCCACGGCTGTGCTAGCCGGATCCCAGTGGAAGGGATCCGTGGGATCGAGGAAATAGAAAATTTTTCTCTATAAATAGTGAGTTTCTTTCCTTTTAGCTCACCACTTCACATACTCTCTCCAAGTTTTATATCTCTAACCTCGGATCCAAGAGATCTATGTAGTTTGTCTTTTGTTTTGTGTGATCTTCTAGGTTCCTCTTAGGAAAGATCACCACTTCTTGAAGGCGATGCAAGCTCGAGTCCATGAGTTGCCATGCCGTCATCATCAAGACAACGAAGGTTCTCTTGTTGATAGATCTACCTTTCTCCGTAGATGTTGGGTTGAAGGCATTAGTGAAGGATGCTGAAAGTGTCAAGCAAGCATTAGTGAAAGGTGCTTATCGATCGTGTCAAGAGCATTAGTGAAGAATGCTATAGGTGTCGAGGCGAAGGCATTAGTGAAGGGTGCCAGCGTTGTGTCAAAGGCATTAGTGAAGGATGCGAAGAATCGAATCAAGTAGCATATGGGAAGAATGCCTGAGTCGTATAATCGATGAGGTGCATCGTTATACATATAAGTATTTGTTTATATACAAGGATGGTGATATCCTTGATGGTGTTGTAACAAGGGTAGATCTCCTTGAGATTAGGTGTTATGTAACGGTGAAGGTGTAGTTCACACTAAGGTGTGAAAAGAACTAGGTGTAGCCTAGTACCTAATAAAGGGTAGGCGGCGTTGTGAAGGATTAGTTCTCTAAGGTGTGAAAGAACTTCGGTGGTTAGCCTATGCACCGTATAAAGGGTAAGCGGACGTTGTGTTGGGTGTGGTTCGCCTTGGTGTGAAAGAACTCGGTATTTAGCTTTGTCTGGGAAAAGGCTAGCGGCGTTGTGAAGGCTTCTCGCCATAAGGAGTTGGTGTAGTGTTCTGAACTCTCGGGTAGGTGACTCGGGGGTGGAGTAGGGCAAGGAAGGTGTCCTTGTGGCGAACCACTATAAATACTTGTGTCGTGGTGATGTGCTTCTTACTCTTTATCTTTCATTACGTTTATATATCTATCTATCAGCGTCGACATAAACAATCAAATAGATTGACATAAGTCGATCTAAATATTTAAAGGAAGTTTTAAATTGATAAAACTATTCAACCCCCTACAGTTTTCCACATACTTTCCCCAGTATTGTAACCTTATACAACCTCGGATCTAAGGATCTCTCTATATGGTTGTCTTTTGTTTTTGTGTGATTCTCTGGGTTCCTCTTAAGGCGAGATCACCACCTCTTGAAGTCGAGCAAGCTCAGTCCATGAGTTGCCATGCTTAAGTCATCATCAAGACTCTTGAGGTTCTCTTGTTGATACTTCTTTCTTCCTCCGTAGAAGTGTTGTGTCCAAGGCATTTGTGAAGGATGCCAAAAGAGTCAAAGGCAAGCATTAGTGAAGGTGCTTAGCGTCCGGTGTCTAAAGCATTTGTGAAGAATTCTAAAGGAGTCGAGGCAGAGGCATTAGTGAAAAGTGCCAAACATCAGAGTCAAGGGCATTAGTGAAGATGCCTAGAAGTCGAGTCAGCGGCATTAGTGAGGATGCCAAGGGCGTATGCTCGATGAGGTGCATCGACATACAAATAGAGATAGGTTGTATCAAGGATATTGATATCTTGATGGTGTTGTAATAAGGAGTTGGTCTCCTTTGGGGTTAGGTGTTGTGTGGTGTTGAGTAATGGTTCCTCCATTGTAATGGAACTTGGTATAGTCTAAGTCTTGGATAAAGGGTGGCGACGTTGTGTTAAGGTGTTGTTCTACCTTGTGGAAGAACCGGTGGTTAGCTAATACTGGGAAAAGAGTAGGCGGCGTTGTGAAGGCTTCTCCATACGTAAGGAGTTGGTGTGGGTAGTGATTCACGAACTCTCGGTGGGTGACTCGTGGGTGGAGTAGAGGCAAGGAAGGTGTCCTTGTGGCGAACCACTATAAATACTCGTGTCGTGGTTATGTGCTTCTTACTCTTTATCCTTCATTACACATTTATATATCTATCTATCAATGTCAACGTCTACACGTACAAATAGATTGACATAAGTCGATCTAAATATTTTAAAACAAAGTTTTAATCGGAAAACTATTCAACCCCTCACTTTCTAGTTTTCCACAGATCGACATTCATTTTGTTTGTTACTTTGTAGCTTAGGCGGGTTAAGCATTACATGTTCACTTCTAGTTTTAGATCTGTGAACATCTTTACAAAAGGACTTCCGGTGCTATATTTCTTGAGTTCCACTCCATTTTGAGCGATATGAATGCCTCCGTTTCAAGCTGCGATGTTGTATTATCGATTATAGTTTAGCCAATTTAGTAGGTTTATTATTGTCATGGGTTAAGCCATCTATTTATCTTATTCTCCAAGTAATATATTCTAGATGATAATATGATGTTTATGGGAATTATCGATTCTAATTTTTAATGACTCATTCTTCCCAAATAAAGCGAACTAGAAAAATATGTCCCATTTATTATTAAGAAGGACTAGTATCGGCAAAATCAAATATTGATTTACGTAGCAAATGCGCCAATCTGGGATTGGCATAATTGTATCCTTCGCACTGCCTTCTTGCCTTACGAAGATATTTTCTAAGGTTCATATTCATTATTTGCTTTGGCTATCAAACAGGAGCCACAAAAGTTTTTGAGCTAGAGCAAAAGTGTCATATCACGTATGTCATGAGTATTGAATTCGATTGTGTTTGTAATATAATGAATATATAACATAACGATCGTTCTAACTTGAATATTTTGGGATTAAAGGGTTTAGTTTGGTAACTTATAGCTATTTGGTAAAGTTACAAGCGTAGTTACAATGCTGATCGTCGAGACATTAAACAAACCAAGCGGGCGTGTTTACTACATTAAAGTAAACACGCTAAGGTAATCTTGAAATATTTGAAAAAAGTAATTGTTTTAGTAATATGACATAAAGTGAGTTAACTTAAAAAATAAGATTAATTTCATTTATCGTTTCTTTCGTGATTAGTTTAGTATATAAACTTCATCTCAGATATTGAATCATGTCTATGATGTTTTTTAATTAGTGTTTGGGCGTATATGAATTTTTAACTAAAAAGATAAAGAGATATAAAACTGACCCTTAAAATAAGTGTAATTTTTGATGTCATAAATGCAAATTTTCAATAAAAAGCAATACCACCTTAAAATGATTACCTTTTATGAAAAATCAATCATATAAGGCTTTTTAGGCTCCATGTTGGCTTTTAGGCTCCATGTTAGCTTTTTTGATTCACGACAATTGTTTCCTGTATGTGTATGACATATCTCGTAAGTGCTTACAGTGTGGTTTGAACTTAACCCACAACTATAAAGGGTGGTGGCTAAACTACATACAACTAGACAAAGCCTTGATTAGGCTCCATATTAGCTTAATGGTAGATGCATGTAGCGTAGAGTGGTAGTTGTGAGCTTACGTTATATCCCATGACCTCATGTCTCGTTGATAATTGTGTCCCTTAGTAGTCTGTAGACAATGATTGGAATGGAATTCTTTCATGGTCTAAATACCCCTAACTTGTGGAAAACTATTTCGTTTAGAAGCCGCTAAGAAAGACAGCACAGTTGAGTTATTTGATCATGTCTTTTCTTGTCTAGCATATGAGACCAATTTTGACCATGCTAACCACATGGCACAAAAAGGTATTAAATACTCTATTAGTGTATAGAAGAAAGCAAGTTATGCATAATTAGGTAAGATATTTCATAATACAGTTTCATTGCATATAAGTTAGGTAACTAATATCTTTATCGTAAATACAAAATTACACAAAAACAACAATACTTAGTCTCGCGGATGGTGTATAAAAGGAGATAAAGGTATGTTTGTGCGTAAGATTATGAAAAGATTATCTTTATTTTTGAAAAAATAATTTCTTAAAAATAATCTTTGTTTGCAACATAAACTTATAAGAGATTATAAAAATAATAATCTTGTGTCATTTGAAAATAAAGGTTCTTGTATGAAACATAAAAATAATCTTTTTATAATTTTTTTTGTGACGTTATAGCAATAAGCATAAAAGCGCAATCTATTTTTTGAAACATACAAACAAATTATACTTTTATCAGTTCTCAGATTAAACCCAAAAGTAAAGAAGTTGATTTCATAAAAACTTCCGTGAGTGATATTTATGATAAATACAATTCATAATTCTTTGTATATAATATCACTGGTGTCTGGGTATCCTTTGATTTCCTTTTGAGTTTCATGTTCTTTGTGGCCTTGTGAGTTGTATGTTTTGTATTGTGTTGTTGGTTATAAATACTTTGTCTTCAAAAAGCTACTTTATCAAAATCTTAAAATAAGTGTTATGTTTTGGGCTTTTTGAAATAGTTATTTTTCGACTTGTTTTAAATAATTTTGTTTGTGTTACGTAATATTCGATGAAAATTATATCGGTGAAATCGTTTAAAATCAGGTTTAGTCGTATATAATTTGCATAAAATATTGTATAACAAAAATTATATTTATGGTAAAAAAAAAAAAAAAAAAAAAAAAAAAACTTTTTGAAAATCAAAATAAACCACTTATTTTGAAGCGAATGGAGTAATAAACGATTAGGCACAAGTGAGAAAGCAAGCACTCTTTCGACAAACGTACACCTAAGATAGTACAGTAAAAAGCAACTTTTTAAATGTGAAGCTAAAAAGCCTTGTGTCTCTGTTAATTACATGATTAACGGTACGACGACATTTGTACAGATGATGAGTAAGCAAAGGCAGCTCGTGCTACAGTAACGTCGACATTCATGGCTCACGCTCGCTTCCATTCGACACGTGACTCTTTTTGTTTACTTTATTTTGGACCACCACTTACTTTTTACTTTTCTTTTACACAAAATATATATACATACTACTTTATAAAAAGTAGTTTCCTTTTACCTTTAGTTACATATGCAAGGATTGTATTTGATTTTACTAGTATAGATATGGTAGTTAGGTTGCATTAATGTCGCTTTGATTATGTTGGGTGCTTAAATGGATGGTTTCTTTGTTTCAAGTTATTTGAAAATGACAGGTTTTTAATCAGATGTACGTGGTTTATTAAGATATTTTCGTGAATACTTTCGACCGTTTCTAACCACTCCTTCATTGGGATTTGAATCTCTGACCTTTTTGAAAAGTCCAAATGTCTTCCTACTAGGACAATTAATAGTAAGTTTAAGGTGCGTTTGGTATGGGGTAGTGAATAATGATGGGTATGAGTTTGATAGTAGTGGTGGGTGTGAATACATGAAGTTAAAATGCATTATTTTGATGTATATAGTATGGATTATGTCTGTCGTTCGTTAACGTAGTAGTGGGGTATGCTCTTAAGCAATAACTTTTAATCGGCTTTCATTAGTGATAGTCTCCGTTTAATAGTGGGATCTGTTGTAGCTTAAAATGGCACAAATAAGACTTTTCAACTAGTCATATGTCCTAACAAAAAAATAATAAAAAAAAATAACAGTCATATATGGAAGGGATCAGATAAGAAGAATAATTAAAATGAGAGGGTAAAGTAATTTTAGCCATAGCGTTTAATATGGGAGAAAAATTTGAATGAAGATCGTCAGATTTTGTGAGGTGCGTCTAGAATGAGTGGTTGTGAGTTCTTACATGTCATGCTTTATTTTATTATTAACTTGCTTGTTGATCTGCTTCATATAAACCGGTAGTACTTTTGTCCAAACATGCTTAACTGTATAAGCCTGGAAACCAATTGATAACCCGTGAAACTGGATCAAAATTTTATGGTATGGTACAAGTGCAAATACACTTGAAAGGTAGCAAAAATTAAGCCTTATTTTAGATTTTATTCTTGAAAAAGTTATTATATTTATAAAAATGTCAAGACAAAATTATATTTGAAAAAGCTGGAACTTTTGTTACCGGTTATGTTTATTATTAAAAACAGTACTCCGTATTTTGTGCTAAAAGTTAAATGAAAATCTTTAAAGGCTTTTGTTTGTTGTAGTTACAATTTGTTTACTCTACATTTCAATTAACTATTCTAAAGATTTATTATAATAATCAGGGCTAATTGCATCGAGATTTGTATGTATTTTGTTACTATATGAAATAACTTTAATATTCTTGTTTGCTACAGTACTTAGGTTAGGTTAAAGTTAAAACTATCATTAACCTTGAAATAAAAACTAAAGAAGGCAATCTATCTCAAAGTTTGGGAAGACATCTTTGATGATGAGATAATCATTAGTATTTAAGAACACTCCTTTTATAAAAATATAATCTTTGCTTTTCATACATGTCAAACTCAATTGAAAATATTTTCTATTGTTATATCTTAGCCGGTCGTCGCGTGTTCTTGATGGCAGACATTTCGAATGTAATTATATTTTCGGTGATAGTAAAGTTTTATGGATTGCTTTTATAAAAGGATAAAAAAATTATCAAAAAAGTTATTAATTGGAAAATTAGGTTGTTTTCTTGCATATACATTTAATGATATTGTAAAAGCTTTTATAGTAGGGTAGTCGCGCGTTCTTGTGGCGTCGCCTGTAATCAAAAATTTGATGGCGATTATATGTTTTTAAGTGATGTTAAGCTTTATGCGTAGCGATAACTTTAGCACACTATTTCATAAAAAAATGGCGAGGCAGGTGCGTCGCGTCTGTGACGATATAAAGCGGTGGTCATTCTCTGTTCTTTGGTTGTTTTCGACGTGCAATATTATATAACGTCTAAACATGGGGTGACTAAAGTAGCGGTTTAGCGTCATGCGGTGGTGTTTATATTTAAGTTGTGGTCGTAAATGGTGGTCAATTCGTGGTCGAAAAAAGTGGTGTCATAAAGTATGATTACATAAAAGGCGGTTGAATGATCCGCTTTGTGATTTGTAAATTTTATTTGGTGGGTGTTTTAAAAAGAAAAAATAAGATGATTGATATCATAACAACACTTATGATTAAAGAGTGGAACATGAGTTTAGAGAGAGAAAGAGAGCGTGAGATGTTTAGAGAAACAAAAATTGCAGATTAACTTGAGCATCAAACCCTCTCTCTTGTGGGGAGAGACTATTTATACATATTTTCACGCCTCCTTGGTACATGATCGAGGCATCTGAGTGGGTAAGGCAAATCTTCTTCTTGCGGTATTACTTACTAATATGAACTATTAAATAACGTAGAGTCTACGAGCTAACTTATGCTAAACTATAGTTGGGGTGAGCACTTCAACATGGATTTACTAAATCCAACAATCTCCCACAGGGAGGTGCTTTATGAATTACATTTAGAATCCTAGCATTCTATCTTTAACTTCAAACTCGAGCTCATGAGACTTTAAAACTTCCATATAATCAACTTTGCATCTTTAGTGGTGTTTCTTTGGCATGAATGTTTCTTTGTTATGTGATCACGAGCTTTCTTTGAGATCATCCGCTACATTGAATCTCAAGCTCATCTTTTGAAGTATTGTCATTATGTGATGTTGTGACTTTTGGACCGACATGCTCACGAGTTTGGATCAAGACATCTTTTCATTAGAGTTGCGGAAGCTTTGTTGTATGTTTTGATTGTCATGATTTTCTTCAAATATGAGTGTGTAATGTGACATGCGGTTATGAATTGACGTCTCATTGGCCAGTTTGCAATCATCGAGGAGTTCCTGCAACGGCGATTAGCAATAAACACACGAAAGTGTCTTTGTTCACTTCGTTGAATAGTGTTACAAGAACCACGGTTCCGTTGATCGATATAAATATTGTATGTGATCGGTGGTCATCAGAAGAATCTCCTTGATAGGGTTTCAGCGGTGTACTGAGTCGTTCTCAAGCGGAGCATCTCAAAGTAGACAACACGGAGTGAGTGAACCGGTAATTGACATTCATCGATTGAATAGAAATTGATTTAATAAACAATCACGTATTCTTTGAATAAAGAGTTTTTGCAATCTGACGAAGGTTTTATGAATTAAATCAAGATTCACTCAAAAATACTTTTGTTTGTAAACATTAGTGCTGTGATCGATGTGTTAGGAAACACATTTTGAGCACATCGAAAGGTTTTCAAAAGTATCCATCAATTCATAACTTTGTACCAAGGTTGATTCAAGATGAATCGCCCCATTTTTCTATCCGGTTGTCACAAGTTTGATCCATGAAGGATCTCGCATGTTACCCACCAAGAGCTTGTTTGATGTTGGCAGAAGGATTTCCATCTTCATTGTGAATATTTTACATATCACTCGGATGTTCGGCAATACCACAATGATAATCGTGGGACTCTTAATATATATTCTTACTTTCCACATTGTGTGAAGCTTGACAAGGCTTCATGAATTATGTGTCCTAATAAGATTTATTGATGATCTCTTGGCTCTAGACTCGATAGTGCACTTTGGTTTCCTATCACGGAGACTAGGAGAAGGTCTCCTTTTCAATATCAATAATATCTAAGGAAAGTCAATAGATTATGTAGGTTCCCGTGAGAATGAAACAAGTCCTTTTAAGAGAACTTGAGTAGCTTGGGAAGTTTAGTGCGGTCGTCGCGGGTCCATGATGTCTTGTCTTCAATACCGGTGTTACCTTAGTAACCACTAGTAGCATATGTATTGAACCGGTTTCTACACTAAGGTTGAATTATTGGAGGGCTATTTCTTTTCACCCTTTCATTTTTCATTTCTTTTCATTCTTCAACCCGGTGCTTACTTAAGACTTCATTACTAGAACCTTGTTGGGTTTGTTCGATCTAGCTCTATCTCGATCGGCACTCTTCTCATATTCTCACTTTTCTCATTTTTTCATCATACCTAAGGACTTCTATACTAACTATTGGATTGTCTCTGGGTGGATCCGCTTGATTACGGCGGGATCGTGGAAACTAATACCTAACCTTACCATCCTTATAACTCTAATGCATAAAATAAAATGGCGGTCTTGTGGTAAAGTTCTTTCTCCTTGAAGCGAATGAAAAACAATTTGAAAAGCCAATCAAGGTACTTGTGATATAAAATCAAAGCATTTTGTACCTCAATTGTTTTTATCATTTATAAATACTCCCCATCAACATGTGCATTGGTTTTAGAAATCATTTAGCACATGGAGGAAGGAGGACTTTGAAGTACTTCACGATCACAGGTGCCATATAGAAACCATTTGAAAATCAATCAAGGTACTCATGATAAAAACATTTAAGCCCTTGTACCTCGATAGTTTCTTAGATTTTGAAATGCTCCCGCTCAATATGTGCATCAATAACTGAAAAACGTTTAGCACATATGGGAGAGCAGCCTATACTTTGAGTCATAAAGATCACATTTTGTCAGTTTCATATTTATATCCCATTCTCTCCCAGATCAAAATTTCAAATCCTTTGAGATTTTGGATCCCAATGATTAAAATATGTTAGAAAAATTTAGAGAAAATGTGGTGCGATTAATTTTATCGTGACAAGAAATATTACGATGCCCCCTCGATTTGAGAGGGAGATTACAACATGATAATTACACTACTAGATACTATAGAATTATATATGCACATTACAACACAATAATTAATTTTATATGTACACAATAATTACACTACTAAGCGGTTTATCTCGATGAATTGGTCCCCAAAGTTGAAATCATGTTCAAGGCTTTGAAGCGAAGGTAGAGTTCGATGAGAGTTGTTTGGTTCATCCAGTGCGTTTGGTCATCGTTCTTTGCTTGAGATTCTCCTTGAGATTTGGATAAACTTGCTTCCAAACTCATCTACTACTAGCCCACTATCTTGAATAGCGGTCTCCATTTCCTTGTCCCTAAGTCTAACCCTTCAATGGTACCGGTTTCGATAGATTCTCCGTCGGACTTGGTTCAATCATTTCAACATTACACCTCGTTCTCACGAGTATCGACCTCGATGTCATGGAATCGATATTGAGTTCGGGAGTTGGTGAACGTTCCTCTTGACTCCATTTAACTCCTTAGTAGTTGATGATTACGTGAGTCGTTTTTGGAGTATATATTTACTTGTGGTCTTGGGTCTTTGGAGAAGAAATATTCAACAATGTCCAGGACCGCTGCTCGACTTCCTCTACACCCTTTCCTTTGCCTTGACTTACGGAAGGGTGGCGTAACCGAGTGCGGTTCATCAATGGTGCATCCTTCCTTGGTCGTCTCGCCGAATCCTCTTGTTCTGTAAAGCGGCTTCAATGCCTTGTTGAGGTTTATTTCATCAACATCCTTGAGGCGGAGTTCGGTTCTTTGTTTCTTTGACCCTTCCTTTACCCGTTCCACCTTTTCTCTTCTTCTTACTTAGGGTGGAAGAATCACCGATAGTAGATTTGTCTTGTCCTTTCTTAGGAAGAGTGGCATATGATGATTTGGATGAACTTAGATTATGGTTTTGTTTATTTGGTTGGTGGTTCACTGGCAGTAGACTTGGTTGTTTTGTTCAGATAATCTTGGAAGTAGGAGGCATTGATAATGTCGTCAGTGATGAGAGCATCCGGTACAACCTTGCCAAAGATCTCCTGATTCAAACCTTTAGCAACAAATTTTAGATTTCCAAGAATATGCTCTGATGTGGCTAGATGTAGTGCAGTTCGCTTCTTGGATTGAATTGATGCTTAACTTTGAAGGTGTTTGATAATAAGTTTGGAAAACACGATGCTAGGAATCACCCGCTTGTTCCTTTGTTTTCTTGCCCTTGACATTTTGTGTTGTCTTATCTTTGTCGTGATGAAGGTGTGAATCTATTGCGTGAACTCCTCCAGATTCATTCAACATAGTCTATGTTAGCTTGATTCCCACTCCCATAAGATTTGCAATTGGAGCCCTTGGTCGTTCGAACCCGAAGTTTTACCGGTGAGGCATAGGTTGAGAATGGTGGTGATTGCTCTCCATGTTGAAACATTTCATTAGTGATAGCTGCGAAATTTTTTGATGATGACGGGTATCCCATGTCGATGATAAACTTGATTAATTCATCGGTGGTTGGTGGAGGTGAAAGGTGATTTGCATCTTACGGTGTGATTTGAAGGCGTCGCGGATGGTGTCCTTGGTGAGTTCATACCATGTTTCATCTAGTTGACAGCTGTAAACTGCAGTGATTTTATCCCATTTGACCGTATCCCAAAACTACTGAATGTAGATTGACGGGATTGTGGAGCGTAACGTAAGAGCACCGAAGAAGTCTGTATGCTTCAGTATGTCCACTGCAAGCTTGTAGATGGGGTTTGGTTGAGTTTTATCCATGTCTATGAAGCATTTTCTTTTCCCAATAGGAACCCGATCGTGACGGAAGAATCTCTTCATCGATGCGTGTGCGGTGGGACGATATGACTTGGTTAGCGGTGCATTGATGTCGACCATTGTGTCATCATCGATCACATCCACAAAGAAAGATATATCACGGGATGATTATGTTATATGAAATCTGACTTAGACAATAAGAACATGTGATTGAATACCAAGGCATTGGGAATCATAAGACATAGTCATAGAATTAAAGCACTCAATGAGATGAGACACGCTCCCGGGATAATGTCACTTTGATCAACATTACAAGATATACAAAACTACTGTTTTGATAACTTGTGATGATCAAGTCTATGTTGAAAAATCTCGGGGATGGCAAAGCCTTGACATAGATAGGACTCGAGGGACAAAACGCATCATACAAACTTAAGAAACAAATCATGACAAGACAAAACAATGGTAAGAACAAGTCATGACAAATAAGTTATAATCATCAAATGCAACAGGACAAATCGCATAGCCAATCAAATCGCGGTGAGAACACAAATCTCATAAGACAAAGCGCATTATGTCAAAAGCGAAGATGGACAAATCGCGATAGGTCAAAGCGCTATATTGACAAAGCCTTGATGAACCAAGTCGCAGTGACAAAAGCGCGATCACGTGTGACAAATTGCGAAGAATAAAAATATGGGCATGGTGGGTCCTACATTTTATAATAAAATAATCTTTTATTGACAAAGCAGACACGAGTTTTGACACAAAGCGCATAGTATTCAAAGCAGAGAAAATATGGTCAAGTCGCAACATTGAATATTATATCAAAACCCACCTGACATATTTTAACCAAAGCGCATGAACAAGTATGTACTCACAAAGCGCATCCAAGAACCTTAACCAAATCATGACCAAGTCATATTCTAGACAAACCGCAACATAGAACCGGTGTCAAAACACATCCAAGAACAATACTTAAGCAAATCGCGAGGCAAGAACAATTCACCATCGGTTTAACAACTTTTATCAAAACACAATTAATAACCCATGTATCGAGGTGTAACACAGGTTAGCAAGAACAAATCCATAACGACATTAACCATCACCAAATGTCACCACCATGGTGCGACATACAAAACAACAACAAAAGGCTTCAAATCTCGGTCGGGCATATAGTTCAAGGGAAACAATTAAGAGCAATAACAAGCAAATACAACAAATATAAACCTAAACCCGTAATCAAACTAAAAGAGGATAACAAACCTAAATGCGAGAAGGGCTCATTAATGAGACAACCTATTGAAGCAATTAACAACAATCAATTAGGAAAATGATGAAATAATTGATATCTTATAAGTGGAATGAACCTATAGTATTGCCCATACCTATTTGGATTAGCATAAAGGTCGGGAATCAAAACGCACAAAGAGAGGAAAGAAAAAATGTGGGGTGAGTTTTGACAAAATGATGGAAAAAGTTGGCCGGTCAGCATGACACATTTATACTCCTACTGCAAGTTTTAGTAAGTGGCAAGAATGACCCACTGTGATTTGACAAATCACAATGTTTTACATGTATTGACATTTTTGGCCCTTTCTCTTGACAAATCGCAGTCTCAATATCAAAGACTTTCATGCATTTTCTAATTTAGCCCCTCACTTTTCCAAAGGTGTACATTTATCATGTTACATTCAGTTTGAATCCTTACAACTCATTTTGTGAACATTTAGAGAAATAAGATACACATGAAATCAAATCAGGATAAGGTATGACATGTACATAATTATACGAATATCCATGAAACAATTAGCATATAGCACTCAAGGTCCTAAATATAGCACATAATCATCATGAGACCATATCGGAAAAATGTAAGATTGATACCCATCGGTGAAAGTCGGGATAGAAATCAATAAGTTGAGCGACAGTGATAATCATAAATTTTGAACATAACTCCCCGCCGATCAATGACTCAAATTTAAGTAAGCAAGTGTAGTCATTGATTGGTTATGGAAAATTTATGCACTTGACTCAATTGGTTAAGAACACTTTTTGCCATCATGTGAAAAACAAATACTTTTACGATAAATCATTTTAGGAAAAATATTTGTATAGGCATGTTTTGAGAAACACATATGAACTTTCTCGAACTTCATCTAAAGACCCGTGTCATTATTGAATGACATTTCTAGGACCGTAGATGTTATCGATACCAAAAGACATACCTTAGAAACAATTTTTAGAATTTTATGATTTTTAAATTCTTATGGGTTTTGTTGGTTTTATAATTTTGTATTTTGGTTTTGTTTTGAAAAATATTTACAAAGAATAAGATATTTACAACGTGGAAAGCATATAGAATATACGGTATTGGATATACTCTTAAATGAGGTTTGTTAAACCACGAGTCTGGTGAGGTGATCGGGAATCATAGTACATGCTCATCAATTCGACATTCGGAGCTCACGAACCGGAGGTTTACATTCATAGGCACCCGGACCATGAGTCTTTTCTTGATAGAATTGATCAATGTACCTGTAAATGAGTGAGGAACACCTGCACTAACATCACAAGTATGTTTTCATTTATGTGGGTTAGTAGCAACGGTATCCAGACTTTTGAGAATTTCACAATTAACCTTGGTGTTGCCATTAGTGGTCAATTTGCTGGTAGGAATCCATATGAGTCCAACATTCTTAAAAATTCTACCAGTTGGTATCCACTTAAGGCAAGATCTAGGAGTGTTTGACTTCTTAGGCACAGTGGAAGATGTATCCTTATTCCTAGTTTCTGAGGCTTTATCATTAATCCTTTCCTAGGAGAAGGATTAGTTTTATGAGACTTTTCTATGCACTAGAAGACCTTTTCTTATTCCTAGACTTAGAAGGTTGAACCTTAGTCTGAGCATCTTCTTTCACTTTCTTGGGATTAGCTTGTGAGTATTTGGTTTGACAAAACTTTGATCTCATCAACGGGAGGCAAACCTTGTTTTAAATATTTTGGTCGTTCGGATATAAGCATAATAGGCTATCTAACGACATAACGGTTTTATTGGGATGTGAAATTGGCTTCCCGAGGTTGATGGTTTGCAAACTTAGTGTTCGCACTTTTCCTATAATTTTTCTTAGCTCATTCTTTAAGTCTACTATTCGAAACTCTTATCTTTGAAGTTGAGTATTGAGTTCATCATTTTGGCCATCAAAGAGTTTGTTTGTTCCAAAGACTTAGTTCTAGTTACTTTGGTGAGTCACTTAGATCTATGTGATGCCTTTTCAAAGTCTCATTTTCCTTAAGTAATCTAGCCACACAAAGTTCAATTCGATGTTTCTTGATTTAATTACATTGATGTCATATTTAGCCTTGACTATATTACTTTCTCATTCGGGACAAAAATATGTTTCTTCAAATTGTTGATTGTCCGGTCTTTGTCTTAATTTGAGCTTTCAAAGTGTTAATTTCAAAAATTCACGGAATTCGGGAAGTTCTAGGTTTTACATGGATTGTTAAACTAAAACTTTCTTCTTTACTTTGTATCGCAACTTCAAGTGAAATGCAATATTTTTCAAGTTGTAAAAATCATTTGATAGTTCATCATAAATTTCTTTTCAACCACATCATTTGTTTTGAAACACTTTATTCTGGACTCGACCTCCATCACAAAACATTTATCAAAGTCATGTTCGATATCGTGATCGGTTTGTACAAGTATTTTGGCGGATGTATTATGTTTAACGATTAAGAATACCTTGGCACCTAGCTTTTGTTCATTTATCGATTCGATATTGCATCTACCACTTGTTTGATAGGAGTCAGCGAGCATTTGGTTGTATCAATTATGTGCATCTCTAATCCTCAACTTCAATGACCCCTAATCCTTCAACTAAAACATTACTCGACTCAACACTACTATCTCTCGATTACACCCAACACTCATTCACCTTGTCATCATTACGTGCTCTTTCCTCGATATACTTCCTTACATTATCCATAATTTGGATTAATGTTTCTCTGAACACATGCTTCCATCGATGTGATTCGTGAAGCACTTTCGATCGTATGATCGTCGTAATCCAAAGTGTATTAAGCATTGAAGAATGAATGAAATTGTTTGTTGATCACTTTGAAGTGCGACTTTAGATCGGACTTCTAGAACCTTTCTCTATCAAGTTGTTGTTCAAGTTGTCCTAAGTTCAAGAAAAATGTGCCCGTGAAAGTTGATACATCTTGACGAAAAGTGCACTAAATGCTCGATTCGATTCCATTGTGAATATGTGTTCGGTTAGAAGTAACGTGAGGTGTGAATGAAGTTGTCGAAAAGGTTCAATGCAACTCTCATTTGCAAGAACATGTTGTAGGTGTAGCTGGTGCACTTCTCTCTTACGAATCGAGCACGAAGATCTCGCATCATCATTGGTGATTCGATCATGTTTAACCGTTCAATATAGTTAAGACTCTTATGGTTGTCAACAACATCGTACATTTTAAGTACTTGAGATCATTGAATCGAGTGTAAGACATGATGTTGTTGTTAATTTGAGCGTGTTATGATAACATTTGGATCGATTCAATGCTTAGTGATTGTATGTTAAAGGGATCTTGGAATATGCGGATTAGGTGAATTGTTGTTTAATTGTGATTTGGTAACGTTTGAATCAAATAACAAAACCTGATGACACAAAAGGCAACACTTGACAAATCGCAGATAAACGAAATGTAGGAATCACAGTCATTTGTCCTGACAAAACGCAGATTATGCAAAGCGCGACTATCAAGTCAGCACTCAAATCGCAACTTTCAAGAAGCAAAATACCAAAATGAAGAGACACAAATCATGCGACTTGACAAAAGCGTAGGGACAAATCGCGGTTCGCTTTCAGCGATCTGCGTACTATTGTCCTTTTCCTAACAAATCATGACCCGATATTAATATAATAATCAAACGCGGATTCAACCGACCAAATCGCGGCTTAGCTGGGACAAAAGCACTCGAATATCAACAAGCATCCATGAAATCATGTCGAGAGTCGAATCGCGATCAAGAACTAAGTAACTTTTTACCTAAAACCACTAAAATTCACCTTTTGAGCGTTTTGCTTTGTTTCTTTTGCACAACTTGATCCTAGAAGGTTATAACTATCCTAAAACACTTACTTTAACACACAAACGTGAGAATCAAGGAAGCCGCATATGAGACCAAAACCTTCCAAACCAACTTTTCAATCTAAAACAACCAAGATAGCGCGCATCTGACCTAGCTAATCAAACTATGGGCTCGATGCCAATTGTAAGATTATCGATATCATAACACCACTTATGATTAGAAATTGGGCGTGAGTTTCTAGAGAGAATGGGATGTTTAGAGAAACAAAAATTGCAAGATTAGATTAACTTGAACATCCAACCCTACTCACTTGGGGGAAGGGCTATTTATACATATTTCTTACGGCCTCCTTGGTGTGGATCGGACATCTGATGGGTAAAGGCTGGTCCTTCTTCCACGGTGTTACTTACACTAATATAAACTATTAAATAACGTGGGGTCTGAGCTAACTTATGTTAGACTATATTTGGGGTGACACTGAAAATGGATTTACTAAATCCTAACACGATATTTTAATAATATTATTAATGAATTGTAAATTTCATTTATTGGGTGCCTCAAAGAGTAAAAAATGACTACAAGGCGTATGCATTATTGGTTTGTATCGTGTGATATATTAATTGTAGTTTTGGCGATGCAATATTTTAATAATATCATTAATGATTTGTAAATTTCATTTAGTGTGGTTTATAAAAAAAATGATTTATTCATTATTGTTTTGTATCATGTAGTATATTAATTGTACTTTTCGATAAAGGAATATTTTACAATATCATTAATAATTTATAAATTTCATTTAGTGAATTTTTCGAGAAAGAAAAAAATGGTATATCATTCTTCTCTCGTCGTAATAATTGTCCATTTGACTTTTTAAGTCTTTCTTGTTCAAATTGACCATTAATATTTTTATTTGTGTTATATAATCTTGATGAAAATTATACCAAATGAAATACATTTAAAACCCGATGTATTCGTATATTTTTCATCAGTATTATATATAATAAATATTGTGATCAGTTGAATGAAAAAACTTGAAAATGTTAAAGTGAACGATTGATATGAACGAAGATAGTGATTATTTTGTATCATCACGGTATATTAATTATCTTTGTTAAGTGCAAAGTATTTTAATAATATGTGAATTGATGTTTTGTGCATTAAATAATTGTAAGCGTAGCTTGAAAACTTTTAATACTTAAAACCAACAAAAATATTTCCATAAGTAACAAGTTTGTAAGCTTAATTTTTGAGACTCCTTTAATTGGAAGTCTCAAATTACTTTATATAGTAGTATGTATATTTTTCTAAAGAACACATTATATTACATGAGTAAGTGATGTGTCAAAATGCATGGGTAACAAGAGTAAAATGTCTCTAAGTTATATATTATTATTATATAGTTATTAATTAAAATAATCAAAAGTGAATATTTGGAATGAGAAAATAGACGAGTAATGGTGTTAAATTATTTATGATTTAAGGCATAAGTTTCGTTTATATTAGGTCTGCTTTTGTTCATAACCATGCGTAGGCATAGCCATCATAAAAATAAATGAACCCAATACTCAAGCAATCAAGTTCTTAAAAGTTACATCTAGATTAAATGAAGACACAAAACTATGCATCTTGCAAACGTAATATCACATTTCTTATTTTCTTATATATTTATTCAACATTATATCAGTTTTGCAAAACATTATAAAGTGCTCGTTGGTAACATTCTAAAGATGTAAAGTTAGGAGAAAAAGTAGATAGAAGCAAAATTGTTTCTGACTACTTGAAATTGCATTCAATATCTAAAGTTTAAAGCTTCCTTTCCTTCAGGCTTCCATGATCACATCCATATTTTCCAATTTCCACCAAGTTTTGTCTATCTTTCTAAGTCTCTGAATGCGATTATTTTGGGAGTATTTATCTTGGTTTTGTAAACCTGGCGAGTGAGAGTTTATAACAACCCGTCTCACATCAGTAAAAAATAAGATATTTAAGTCTCTTGCAAGGTATCCTTCTACTGTAGTTTTAGATGAACAAAGAAAGACACCCGAGTGCTATTGCTTTCGATTTTGGGAAACATTACAATTAATGTGTCATTAGCTTAAAATCTATTTTGTCAGTTATGTATAACTTCATCTACCTAGCTTTGACTCGAGGACATCGGGTGATTATATTTACTACTAGGATAAGAAGTTCAAAACAATGTACTTACATAAGAAATCTTTAAAGTTTGTGCACACACTATAAAAGTTTTAAATAACTAAAAACCTTAATTATAATTGAAATTCTTGAATATTAAGTAAGACAAACACATAGTTATAAAAGTATTTCAAGAACAGAACTAGACAATATTTGTCTAATTGCTGGTCAAACTTGGTTGGACTAGTATAAACTATAAAGTGCTTTTCAGTATAAAAGATGGATTACAATGCTTGTTGCTATTAAAATTATGTACTGGTATTAAATAAATAATATGTACTTGACGCAATTAAAGACGACGTTAACAATTCTCAAGTAGCAGAATAATGCTAATCAATTAAATATCTCCCCAAAGAAGATACGTTATTATAATGTTATAAATGAAATTATAGTATAATAAATGGCTACTGGTCTGGTGTTGTTCTTATCATTAATACTGTATAAAGTTTGTTAGTTAGCAGATAACGGATGATTGTGAGGATATTATCTAATATGCTTAACTTTTATGACCAAAGCATATTTAGTCGATATTTTTTATACAAAATGCTAGAACCACAAAAGTTTTATAATCAAAGCATATTTAGTCCATATTTTTTATACAAAAGGCTAGAACTACAAAAGTTTTACAAAAAAAATATTCACAAAATGAAATGGTATGTTTATTTGTGAATGTATCTAAACGAATTTAAAAGAAAGAGAATGTGGTGGTATGTGTGGACGTTCAGTATGAGATGATCTTTGATATTAAGAGTCGAGGAAGGCGACTTTGTTTGGCGCTATTGTGTCTAAGTCTTATTTATGGGTTCGTCGTAGATGTAAAGCCTCGTTTAATATGAACGATTGAACTTAAAATCTAGTAATATTCGTATGTAATTTCTTTAGTTTCTTTGCTAGTGTTTCTCCAATAAAATTAGTTCGAAAAAAAGAAAGAGAATGACACTAATTTTATAACATGTCATCATGTGAATATTTATAAATTTATTTATTTTGGTTATAGCATTGCTCAAATTTTAAATTACTATAATATGGTGTATAGTGGCGGAGATAAAAAGAAGTCAAGGGGACGTGTGTTCTTTAGCGAAAAAATTGTAGTGTAAATTTTTGTTTTTTTTATTTTTATTATTATTATTTTTTTTTAATTTGTTCCCATTAAGAAACAATTTGTAGTGTAATTTTGAAAATGTATCAAAGTGTGTCACCTCAAAGAAAATTTTCTGGCTCCGCCCCTCTGTTGCACTCGATTAAAAATTTCATTTGTTTAATGATGAACAATTGATCTAAGGCAATTTGAAAAAAAAAAAAAAAAAAAAAAAAAAAAACAATTAATTTAAGACAATTCAATAAAAAGATAAACAAATAACTTGAGATGAAAAGAAATAACTCCTTTGTCTTTGTAAATAAGTTTGGTCATGGAATTAATTCCAAATTAATGCATTCTAGTAAACGATACCCTTGCAATAAAATTGTTACTTTTATGAGAATGCGATACACACATATAACATTCATTTAAAGTTTATACAAGTCTAACAAAGTAATCTCGCTATATACATATGGAGTATGCAGGATGAGGATCAGGCAAATGCTTGAGGTCGTGCTAATGTGGTGATGAAATTGAAGTGGTCACCTTGGCTCATGGTGATGAAGGTGAAATGATCATAACTCTCGTGGTGACGAGGTCCAGCAAAACACACATTCCCTTTTCTTAGTTTCTTAGCGTGTATCCGCAGCGTTGCGGTAGCGGATCTGCGTAACTAAATTTTTGGCGAGTGATTTTTTAGATTATACATTTCAATGATTATAACTTTACGGGTGATGAAATTTCATTGAAATAACTTTATGAAATATCAAGGTATTTTATACAAAATAGCAAGGTGTATCGTGCTTGTTGTATTCGAGAGGTAGTTCTTGTTCGGAGTTGGGTTTTAGATGTTGAGGTTATGTTGGTAGCGTGGGCGTATGAGGCAGAGGTTGTTTTATTTGTGATTATAGTTCGGTGTTGTGAAAGCGTGGCGTGAGTTTTAGCTCACATAAATAGCTAATAATGGTGGCTCTTGGTGGTGCTCGGCTCGTAGTAGCGAGCGTATTTAGAAAGTGAAGATTGAAGATGAAAGTGAAGATGAAACTTTGTTTTTAGTTTTAAGAGTGGTGTAATTTATATGAATATTAGGCGTTGTTACAAGTTTATAGTTAATATAATTGAATGACATTTAATTTTTGGATTGTTAAGTTTATAGAATTGAAGATATTTAATTTTCTAGGCGTTACAAGTTTATGTAATTTAAGACATTTAATTTTTTTTTTTAACTTTAATTATGTGTATGATCAAGCTTTGTAAAACAGTCTTTCCATTATAAAAATTTGTTGAATCTTAATTTTTAAGCGCCCCAATAATAACGTCCCAAATGTTTTATATAGTAATATAGATTGTTTAAAAATGGTTAGTAGTGAATAGTGACTATCGTGTGATAGCGGTGATGAGAATGTACTTCTCGAAATGACCCTAATGCATATAACAATTACAGTAGATGGTGGTCACAGTTACCATGGCAGACACTTTAAACATGTTTGACACAATTACACAAACAACAGAATAACACTCCTTATAATCAAGCCGCAAGATAAACTTTCCTATTCCTAATGTATGTAACAATTACGATGTACTATATCCTACTTCATACGTTGCATTGACATAACATAGACAGACACACGAAATGTGTGTTTCTATTATCACACGTTATACACTCGTAACAACATATAACGTCCGTAACAATATATAACATCCTGTCCGCTGTAAGATGTGGCCAATTATGATCGATGTGATGTATATATACTTAAGAAATTATGATAGAAATCTATCGACATCTAAGTAAATGAGTCAAAGTTGGACGAATTTCACCTAACCGAGATTGTGTTTTCTTCTATTTTTCCACAAGTGATCTAAAAATTTCGGAGTTAACTTATTGTCTTCTATGCTCGTTTTTTTTCTCTATAAGGCAAACATCGATGAAGAATGGTTGTTGTTTGCTTATGATTTGCTTCATAAATGCCCGTAAGTTTTAACTTTACTGCATTGATATTGGGTGTGTTTGACACAAAACATTTTAAAGTATTTAGAAGCGGTTAATGTCTAGCATTTAACGTTTTTGATAAAAAAATGTTTGGCAAACATACCCATAAGCTAAAAATGTTTGGCAAACACACATAAATACACGTAGATAGCGAAAATATGGACTTACGAAAAAACTTTTGTGTAAGCTAAAGCTTATAACCTTATTAAAATATGCATATTTTAGCTAATGGTTTGTTTGTTAAAATAAAAGCTCAGCATTCTTTTCTTTAACTTATTCTTAAAATGTTCATTTCTTCATGCATCTAGTTCCAAAAACTACTCAACGCTCCATGCCCTCATGTGTCTTTCAAAAGTTTAAACAAACAACCCTCGTGGGATATCGCTAAATTAAGAGTTTGCCTTAGATGTTTTAGCAAAGTGTCGATATCGATGTAAGCTCGTAGGATCGTCTGAGTTCACGTGTTTCTTAGCTAAAACCATGTGGGATCGTGGTAGGATCGCATATGTAGTGCGATCGTAAGTAAGATCGTAGGATCGCACGTAAGATCGTAAGATCGTCACGCGATCCGAGTTCATTTTTTTTTTAATCTTTTAAGTTCATCTCACTTGCTTGGTAGAAAAACAAACATGTGTTTCTTAATGTCTAATAAGTAAACAATGTTATTTCGTTTCTAAATAGATTATAGTTTATCACCAATTTTCTACTTTTCAAATAGATTATAGTCAAAAGTGTTAAATAATTTGATTTCTTTCTTCATTGTGATTAAACTAATCAAAGGGTATGTTTTGAAATGCCACTAATGAAACGTTTGTTTCCTTGAAACTTGATTTTCTTGTGTTCTTATTATTTTGGTGTTTGAAATTTGAGCTTTGTCGTTTCGAGAGGATATTATATGAATTTATCTTTGACGTTGAGAAGAAATGTAAAATAGTTTGACTCGTTTATCATTTGTTTATAAACTATGACAAATTGGTAGGATCGCGGGATCGCGATCCGATCTTCGATCTCGATCTTTGAAGACAACGATCTCTGTTGAATCGCGATCTTGTGCCTTGGTTTTAACATATTAGGATAAAACTTGTATCATTACGTATAACATTATTTATTTTTGAGTTAATTACATTAATGGTCCACATGGTTTGTCAAGAATTACAAATTTAGTCCTAAACTTTTTTTTGCGGTTTGCTCCTTATGTTTTGATTCGTTCTGGTTTGGTCCTTGACCGTATTTTACATTAGTTAATGGTCAAATTGGTTATGCGGAAGGTGAAATGACAAAAAATACCCTCGTATGTGTTTCATAAATGGTCATATGGTTTGTGGGTTATCATGAATTATTCTACGATTTTTATTTTTATTTTATTTATTTAACTATTTATATAAAAAAAATTGTCAAAATTTTATAAAAATTCGAAAATTTTATAAAAATTCCAAAAATTTTATAAAAATTAGAAAATTACAAAAATGCCAAAAATTTATAAAAATTTTATTAAAATTAGAAAATTTATAAAAGATCCCAGATAAAATTTTAAGAAAAGAAAAAAAAATTGTCAAAAAAGTCCGTCAAAAATTTTATAAAATTGCAGGCAAATATTTATAAAATTCCGTCAAAAGTATTCAAAAGAAAAAGAAAATTTTTGTCAAAATATTTTATAAAAATTCGTAAAAAGTTAAAAACAAAGTTTTAAGAATTTAAAAACAAAAATTTTTAAAAGAAAATTTGTATGGAATTTTTTTAAAAGAAAAATTTTTTTCTTTTTTTTTTTCCCAAATTTTTGACGGAATGTTTTATATGATTTTATAAAAATTTATAGGAATTTTAATAAATTTTTTATAAAATTTTCGGAATTTTTATAATTTTTTATAAAATTTTCATAAATTTTATAAATTTTTTTATAAAATTTTCGGAAATTTTATAAAATTTTGGGATTTTAATAAATTTTTTATAAAATTTTGAATTTTTATAAAATTTTGACAAAATATTATTTTTATAAATAGTTAAATAAATAAAAATAAAAATAAAAGTCATGGACTAATCATGATAACCCACAAACCATCAGGGACCGTTATGAAACAACATCTGGTATTTTGTCGTTCGACGCCCAACTGCTATTGACGGTCTAATGAAAAAATAAAGGGACCAATCATCTTGTCAAAGCCATAAGGAGCAAATCACTAAGTTAAATCGCATCGATAATTCTTGATACCACAAAGACCATTCATGTAATTAACTCTTTATTATTTCTACTTACCTAGATGATACATCATTATTTTTTGTAGATGTTACAATATCGGATCAAAAATATTTTTGTTCACCCTTCTTTTAGAAAGTGGTTAAGTCTGAAATACGGAGTACTGTACAAAAGTGGTTATTTACACTACTATCAGATATTCAGATTGATATTCAAATAAAAAAAGATACTTTTAATGAATGGTTAATAACATTTTAAAGCGTTATCTTTGTTAAGAATAAGCGAGTTGCGTAATGACCAAAAAAATAAGCTCTTTTAGGCGTTAATGTTGGCATTTTGTCTTTCTTTAAATATTATTCTTATTATTATGGTAATTTCACCTACGGATTTTTTTGAAATATTTTTTTGATTTTTTTCCAAAATATTTTTTAAAATACTTTTTTCGAAATTTTGTTCCAAATTTTTTTTGAATTTTTTCGAAATTCTTTTTTAATTTTTGAAATAATTTTTGAATTTTTTTGTGACATGCGATTTTTATTTTTATTTTTAGATTAAAAATTTTTCAAATTTTTTTTTTGAATTTATTTTTTTTGAAATATTTTTCGAAGGGTAAAATGATCGCAATCTTAAAGAAAGCAAAAATGTCAACATTAATGTCTAAAGAGTTATTTTTTAGTTATTCTGTGAGCTGTTATCGACAAGAGTATAGTCTTTAATAGGTTATTAGCCTTTAATGAATCATGATCATATCGATTCTTATCAATTAAGATGAGGCAAGATTAACTATATATTGGATTAGCTCGGTACCAATCTCGTCTTAGAACCAATATCGAATTGATTGCATCGTTTTTTTTTTTTTTGAGATTAAAAGTGTGTACCAGTATTGTGTCAAGCGAGATTAGATATCGATGCGGTCCATTATTAGAAAAAGCGGTGCATACTTGGTTTAAACCGTTTCTAAAATCAAAAGAAACAAAACAAAGGCGAAGATATATAAAGCCACTTATGTTTCGTCTAAGACAACAAGATTAATTAACAATAATCATAGCTCGTTAAATCAATAACGTTTGTGAATAATTTCAGTACATATTCACTTTTGTATTTAATAAAGATCGCGTCATTTACAATAAACATAACTTATTAACAATAAATCATTAATATTCTGAAATATTATTGATGATGATGATTAGGATAGTTTATGAACGTAAACTTGATGAATTTAATGATTGATAATAGGTTAATGTTTAATTTTGTGGTGGGATTATAAAGGGTCGATGGTTGTCAGAGAAGGTTTATGAGCCTTTTTTTTACTCTAACTTTGTGTTTACATATGTGGCAGTCTTTCTAACGTACCATGCATGACGAGGATGAATAACATTGTTTTGGATATGAAAGTTAATTCAAGAAATAGCTTTTTTTGTATTTCGGTACAAAAATCAGGGTTTCCTGCTTATATCCCGTATTGTTTTGAAAGTACCGATTTTTTTCTCAACATATTTTGTAGTCTCGCTACCGAATCTGTAGCGGGAACCGGCATCGATTCGGTATGGTATCGGTACAGTTTCAATTCGATATCGAAATTAGGGTCAAAATGCTTATCCCAAATTATATATTAACGAAAGTTGTTTTAAATTTAAATAGCGCGATTAAAATTATAGTGTTAGTGTACGCTCTCATAGCAAATTGGGATATTGTGCTTTAATAGAGGTGACAATTTGTGGCAAAAAAGAGAGTCTAATTTGTAAACATTTTGGGCACATTTAGCTCTTTTCGTTTTTTTAAATGGGCATGTATAGCTCATTTAAAAGTTAAATGAGTATTAATGGGCACGTATTTTTCTTCAATTAGAGAACATTACAATTATTTTTAAGGAAAATTTTATAGATGTAATATATTTATATTATATATATATATATATATATATATATATATATATATATATATATATAAGTTATTACGTTTGAGGAATTTATTTCGTCCTTTTAGGTATATCTAAGCGATTAGTATAACATGAACTCATTTGGCTATCGTCTACATTTAAGCCGTGCTTGTTTAAGCTGTCTTGTTCATTAAATTAGTTTGAGCCGTGGCCCGTGCTTGCATGACCCATCCGTTTTGACACCCTATATTTTAGTCACGTGATCGATAAGGAGAAGATTGCTCGTTAATTAAGTTAACAAAATTATATGTAAGTAGGGGATGAGTATCGATACCCCAAAACCGACCGGATGAGAAACCGATTGATGATCGGCGGAGGGCGGAAGGACGGTCCGGTCTCGATTCAAATTTTCCTTATTTTGTCTGCGGTCGGTTCGGTCCGGTCCGGTCTTACGTAAAAACCGCCATTATGCCATCTTGGACCGGATAGGACCAGGGCTTGGACTGAACCGAATACATTCGGTTCGGTCGCCGATCTAAGTTTTGAAATTTCATCGGTCCGGTCCGGTCTTGCGATGTTCACCCCTATATAGAGTGTGACCACAAGTCAATAGGTCGTAGATTTATGTAATGTTAGAATATTTGTGATGTGCATGGGCGGAGTCAATAGGGTGACTAGTGGGTGCCGAACCACCCCTAATTAGCCCATTTTATTCATTAGTTATACAACCCATAAGCTAATTTCTTAATAATATTTGCAATAACCCCTTATTCCCACTGAAATTTTGAATAACTTAACAATCAGATATAACAGCAAAATAAATTTATTTGCCAAGGTATTCTTTTCTATTTTAGCTTAGTTCCTAATTATTGTCGTACTAAATTGAATCATGAATTAAGTGATATAGATTTTTCTTTTGGAGCAATATTTATTGTTATAATATTTTTATGTTAAGTTCGGTCATCCTTAACTTCAAATACTGGCTCGGCCATATATTGTGATATAAGTGGTATAAGGGTTTGGAAAACGATCGGATAAACCAATAAAATTATGAAACATTTTAAGAAAACAAAATGGTTAAACCACTTTTCAAGAACCAAAATCAATTAAAATTAATAAGATGTCCAGGTGAAGAAAATTTAAAATGAGAAGAATGAGAAGAATTTTAGTAGCGTATTTGAATAAGAGAAAAAATTTTAAAAAATACATATTTTTATAAATACATCTAAATATGTGGTTATAGTTTTTTTTTTTTTTTTTTTTTTTTTTATGATCATAACTCTTAAAAACATAGTATAAAAGTATAAAACTACTCGATACTATAAGGAAAAACCCGACATGTGTATTATATCCTCAGGAATAAACGAAGGGAATATGAAAAGTTATTAATTATGAAATGGAATCTTTGATAGGGATGTCTTTCTTCACCTTAATATTCATTTTTACATACACATACATGTAGTGTCTATATATAAGATCAAAACAACAAAAATTGGACAATCCTTAAGCTCATTCCACCAACCCACCGATACAAGAATCTCTACCCTTTACAGATTTACTTATTTTAGACTCATCCAATCTTGGATAAATACAACCATATAAATATATTTTTTTTTAACCCTATTAGTTTTTATTTCGTTATTTAAATACTAGGGTTTTGTTTAAACCATTTCATTTCATTTTCATGGTCATGGATGAGTATGCTCTAATGGCAGCCATTTTGAACGTATGCAATGTGTTCTTCTTTTCATGGTTATTCATTTGGTGTTTCAAACAAGTTTTACAACACTTTAGAAGTGAAAGAACATGTTTTCTAATGCACTTTTCGTGTTTTTCGATGATTAGTGTCATTTCGACATCTATAATCACAATATGTCATATAGGCTTTTGTTTATACAAAATCTTGATGCATGAAGTTGTACCTTACGAGTCATTAACCTTGTCATTAACATGGTGTTTAGCAAGTGTTGTTACTATGTATTCATTGTTTAGTACAACTTTTAACCATTTTAGAAAATGGCCTATGGTTCTTGTTTTGTTTTGGCCTTTTTATGTGGTTTCTGATTTAGTTTTAGTGACTTTGGTTGTTGTAAACTGTTTCGAGTCGAAAAACATGTATGCTTTGAGGTCTATATCGAATATAATCGATATAGTAACGTTACCATTTGCCATTATTCTGTGTTACAATGGTGTCAAGTTTTGTGGTATCAACAAGAAACACAAAGAATTAGAGGAACCATTGCTTCAAGAAAATAGTCAAGAAGACTCAAGTGCTTTTACTAATGCAGGAATTTGGAACAGGGTTACATTTAATTGGCTTAATCCTCTTTTCGAGTTGGGCCGGGCTCAGAAACTTGAGTTCAATCATGTTCCTTCGATTCCTGAATCCGAAATGGCTGGAGAGGCTGTGTTTTTGTTGGAAGAGTCTATCAATAAACAAAAGACTCGTGTTTCGGTTTTGCCTAAGGCTATAATTCATGCTGTAAGAAGATCTTTAGCAATCAATGCTGTTTTCGCAGGTAATTTGTTGCTCTTTTTGTCATTTCTACTGTTTTGTTTCACTTGAATTATGTTTATGGTTGATGCTTGTTGTTGATAAAGTGTGGTGTGTGGATGTGTGCTTTCTAAGTGCTAATAGTGGATGTGTGTTTTAAAACGTGCTATAGAAGTAGTGGTTTTGGATGTGCTTCTTTTCACTTGAACTGCAATAATCACTTGTGCTTATGTTAGGTGTTTAGAAAGAAAAGTGCTATAGGAATGCATATTAAGTTGCATAGTAAGTGCTAATAGTGAATATTTAGACCCTGAAATAATAAGCTGTTTTAGAATGTGTTATAGAAAATAGTGGTTTTGGATGTGCTTCTTGTCACTTGAACTGCAGTAACCACTTGTGATTATGCTGAGAGTTTAGGAAAAAAAAAAAGCTCAATTACTCGTGTTATAGGAAAACATGTTGGAGGAGTGTTTGGATGTGCTTCTTGATTAGTTGAGCGTTTAAGATGTTTAAGGAATCAATAGAGAATGACAGGTGTTCTATAAGGCATTTTAAGACCCATTAATAGTAAGTTTTGCTGTAAACAGTATTAGATATTTATCCTTAAGTTATATTATAATTTGTGCTAATCATATTCAAGACACATATACAAACGTCATAGCTAAAGTTGTTACAAGTGTCATTAATCAATGTCATTATATGTGTACTGGACAACAAAATTATCATTGAATTACACCAAAACAAAAGCCAAAACCAAGTTCGTTCTTTACAACCACATATGATCCAAGAAATGACTGCACAAAAACCAAAACATATAGGGACAAAACACAAAAGCTGAAGCTCATTTGGCCAGCACATGCATGAAGGGATTGCTAGGATTATACAATAGGTAATAGCCAATAGGAAACCATTTATTTTTACTTTTTCTTAATGCAGTTGTTAACCATCCTACATGTGGTTATGCTGTAAATTAATTAGGGTTGAGTTAATATCACCCCATTTGGTTATTAAGACCCCCCTTTTTTATTTTTATTTTTATTATTATTATTTTTTTATAATTTTGTTTATATCAAAATTTATAAATCTGAAAACGGGCGTAAATATAAAGTTTAATAAAGACAAACGCTTAAAAAAGCGTAAATCTGAACCGACAAATAGCGTGTTGTCTTTGGAAAAAGCGGGGGACAAAGGGGACAAGGTGGCGGTAGGGTAGGGAGGGTTCTGATAGTATGACCCATTAATTATTGTACTTTGTTAATATAATTCAGTAAATTGATGACATGTGCTAGAATTAGATGTTGTTGTCTAAGCTACCACAAATAGTTAAATTTTACACATTTTTCAGCTAAAAATCCACACTTTTAAATGTTTAAAATATTAAAGTTCATGCTTCCTTAGTAAATAGTCAAATTTTACACATTTTTTCAGCTAAAAATCCACACTTTTAAATATTTAAAATATTAAAGTTCATGCTTCCTTAGTAAATAGTCAAATTTTACACATTTTTCAGCTAAAAATCCACACTTTTAAATGTTTAAAATATTAAAGTTCATGCTTCCTTAGCGTGTGGACAAATGTCGTAAGAATAATATCCAGTGTTGTAAAGCGGCTGGCGCCGCTTGGCTAATCGGTGCTTCCATGCCGATTTTGAGCAAATCGGCCGAATTAAGCGTTTTGGTCAAAGGCGGTCAACAAACCGCTGGCGGGCCAAATCGGCCTGGCGCGGGTCGGTCAACGCCGGTCAACGACGGTCAATACCGGTCAACGCCGGTCAAACTCGAATCTAGTTTTTTTCTTCAAATTCACGCCTCTTTGCCGATTGGAACACATTCGGGTTTTGATTTTGATTTTGTTTTAATTTGAGCCAAAGGATGTTTTTAGCATAGAGAAGAAAGGGGAAAAAGAAAGAAAGGTGGTACGTGTTATAAATCTATATAACACAATGTAACCCTAATAATATTATATATATTTTTATAGCCATTAAAAAGCTTATACAAGCCCAATAAATAACTATGTCATGTGGGCTTTAATAAAAGACAAAAACTTAATCAAAATCACATATAGTGTATATTTTGCAACATATACAAAGATATATAAATAATAAAATTATTAGAAATATATGTTTATGCATATTTTATACCAAATACATATAATTTTTAAATTTTTATATAGAAAAGTTCAATCCGCTTAAGCGACTTTTACAGGCGATGGTCGACCTTGCCATTGGTAGGCCTGTGAGTTTTGCAACATTGATAATATCTCAACATTTGCAAATTTGGACAAAATAGTTAAATGTTCACATGAAAAAGTGTCGACAAAAAAAAAACTAAAGTACATATGTATAAGTGTGAGAATAATATAAATATATATACACCCACAAGTGTGTAAAAATTATATCACTGAACAAATCTCTTAAAATACTCTCCACACCTATAAGCGTGTAGAAATCATATGGTCCACTCGCTATTTGTCTTTTACTTTTTTTATAAACATTTTTACATGTTTGAAAGCGTGGCCCCTTTTAGATAGTGTGATTGTTTTTACACATTGATAAGTGTGTTAGTTTTTCACACGCCTATAACAGTGGATAAAATCATGTTTGTAATTATGTTCATTTTTAGCACTTCTTATAGTATGTAAATGTATAAATAAAAGTACACGTGTCCATTAGGGTGTAAAAATAAGCATGTAGAATTTGACCTTTTTTAGTGCTAAAGTTATATTGGTTGCTTTAATATCTTTATAAGTTCTTTTAAGGTTTATCTTACATTGAAACTAGAAGCAAAAGTTAGTTCTTCTTTCTTTTTAACTTTGGGATAAAGCACACCAGCTAGCATGTGAAATCCACATGTGATGTATATAAAGTGAGTGAAGTGTTTTATATAAAGTCAAAAAGAGATCGGAAAATGGGGCGAAGGAACCGACATAACTTAAAACATTTTAGAGAGTGTCTGGTTGAAATGTATATTAACGAGTGAATGAGATTAAGTTATATGTATGCGGGCTAATGAATCTCAACCAGCTAACTGCCTAGGTAGCAAAACTTATTCAACTCGCTGACAAATCAAACATCAACTTAGTGTATGTAGCTATTACATAACTCCTTTAATTAAGTTTACTTAAATCTCATTTTTACATTGATTTTCGAAGATGTGTTAGTGGGTCTCATTTGGTAAAAAATGAGACTGTCACGAAGTTCAATCATAAACAAAAGATGAAAAGAAGTTGAACGCTATTAGGAGAACACTTGCTTAAACATACATGTGTATGCAGCCGTTATAACACTGCATAATTACTGATTCTTTAGTCTAATTCAGTTTGACTTATGATGCTTACAAGTTTTAAATATGGTGTTGTGGGTATCAAATACATGTGACATTAGGAATTAATCAAGACCATTTCAATGTATGCAGCTAACTGCATAATCAACACTTCAGTCTTGTTCATTTTCGTCACTGAAAAGTTTTAAAATTGTGATAATGGATCTTTCTTAGTTAATTCAGGCCCACATGGCCACATATCGATACAAAAGAACAAATTTAGCATAAGCATTAGTTTGTAGTTGTTTTTAACGTTGGTTTTCATTTTGGTGTTTTTAGGAGTTAACACACTTGCTTCATATATGGGACCAATTTTGATCACAAGCTTTGTGAATTACTTATCTGAAGATGTCAGTGATTCAAACTACCGAAAAGGGTTGATACTCTCGTGTATTTTCTTCTTGGCGAAAACAGTTGAATCTTTGTCTCAAAGACAATGGTATTTTGGTGCTCAACGAATAGGCATTCGTATCGTGCTGCACTCATTGTACTTATATACAAGAAATCTCTATCAACCAAATACGGTACCACAAGCAATGGCAAAATCATAAATTTGATCAATGTGGATGTCGAAAAGATAGGCGAGTTTTCTGGCATATTCATGGGATCTGGTTGCTCCGGTTCAAGTTCTCCTTGCTTTGATCATCTTGTACATGAATCTTGGTTTTGCTCCTTCAATGGCTGCACTTGTCTCGACTGTTTTAGTTATAATCAGCAACACCCCATTGGCGAATATGCAAAAGACTTTCAAACAAAAGTTATGGAGTCAAAAGACTCGAGAATAAAAGCTACTTCAGAAATCTTGAAAAGTATGAGAGTCTTGAAGTTGCATTCGTGGGAGTCAACTTCAAGAAAAAGCTAATCGATTTAAGAGAAAAGAGCGGAATTGGCTCAAAAGTATCTTTATACATGTTCAGCTATTGCTTTCCTCTTTTGGGCGTCACCTACATTAGTTTCGGTTTCCACTTTTGGTGTTTGTATATTCTTGAAAGCGCCATTAACCCCAGGTGTGGTTCTTTCAACTTTGGCTACATTTAGAATCTTGCAAGAGCCTATTTATAATCTTCAGAGCTTGTTTCCATGGTGGCTCAGACTAAGGTTTCACTTGATCGAATCAAAGATTTAATAACAGACCATGATGGCAGACAGTCTATAGAAGCACCGTCTTCAGAAGGGTCGAATGTGGCTATTGAAATTGAACCAGGAGAATATGCCTGGGACACAAATGATTTGGATCAAGGCTGCCCACGATAAATATTTCCACAAAGATGCAAATCCCAAAAGGTTACAAGGTGGCAATATGTGGGTCAGTTGGAAGTGGAAAATCAAGTTTGCTATGTAGCATTTTAGGTGAAATCGAGGGTTTCAGGTGGGAAGATCAGAGTGTTTGGATCAAAAGCGTTTGTGCCACAAAGTGCTTGGATTCAAACAGGGACGATAAGGGACAATATACTATTTGGTAGGCAAATGGACAAGGGTTTTATGATGAAGTTGTTGATGGATGTGGTTTGGCTCGTGATTTTGAGACATTGGTTGCTGGTGATCTAAGTGTAGTGGGCGAGAGAGGTTGAACCTAAGTGGAGGACAAAAACAACGTATTCAATTAGCGAGGCGTTGTATAATGCTTCAGATGTTTATCTCCTTGATGACCCGTTTAGCGCTGTTGATGCTCATACTGGCGCCCATATGTTCGAGTACAAACTATATTTTTCTTGAACACTTTCTTCTGTTTTATCTCTGGATCATTCTGTAACCGTACTCTTAAAACTTTAATGTGAAACCTAGCATCATACACAAAACTATCCGTTTTATACATAACCTGTCCGACCTGGCCATTTTGCCACAGTTCTTTATATACACGTTCTAACAGACAATGGAATGTTTGACTAACTTTTGTATTGACTTTGAATTGGCAGAAATGTTTAATTAATCTTCTGCATCAGAAGACTGTTGTTTATGTAACGCATCAGCTGGAATTTCTAAGTCGTCAGACTTGATTCTGATACGTTCTATCACGATTTTGCATCTTATGTTTATCTCTTAGAACAAGTATTTATTCAATCTTTGTCTTCTGATTGTAGGTAATCAAGGATGGTGGTATCGTTCAAACAGGTAAATACAGCGACCTTGTCGAGGATCCTACAAGTGAATTTGCACGACAAATAGCTGCTCATTCCGTCTTTGAACCAAGTGACACCACCAACGAGATCAGAGCCCGAACCACGTTTTCTCAAGCGGTGGAAAGAATACACGAGCCCTCTAGGTCCAAAGGCGGGTCATTAGAAACAATGCCTCAAGAAGAGTCGCAATCTGGACGGCGTGAAGTTCAGTGTTTACTCAACTTTCATCATGTCAGCATATAAAGGAGCTCTTGTTCCGGTTATCTTAATCTGTCACACTCTATTTTAGCATTGCAAATGGGGAGTAATTACTGGATGGCGTGGGCCACAGAGGATGAGGTTCGGGTTAATAGTAGAATGCTTGTTGGTGTTTTCGTGCTTTTGTCTGGTGGAAGCTCGGTTTTTATTTTAGTGCGAGCGGTTTTATTGTCAACAATTGCTATCGAGACGGGTCAAAACCTTTTCCTACAAATGATAACTTCAGTTTTTCGTGCACCAGTATCGTTCTTTGACACTACTCCTTCGAGTCGGATCCTCAATCGTGTTAGTAATCTATCCTTGACCTTCTCTATTTTTTACATCTGAATCATATATAGATTGTTTATGTCCTGTTTGGGCTATTTTGTAACTCATGTAACTTAACCGTATACTCAAGTTTAGCCTATTTATACACAAACTTGCGTTTTCATGAGAAAAAAGTATTCATTTTTGAAAGTTGGGTATTAAGTCTTTGTTTATAGAAAATCATCGAAAACTTAGTTAGCCAAATGTTAGAAAACATATAAATAAGACCTTTCTTTATAAAATAAAATAAACCATTAAGTTTATGCTGATTTGCTTTTATGCCTTCGTCTCTTACAGTCTTCAACGGATCAAAGTACTGTGGATATTGATATCCCTTACAGATTGGCTGGATTAGTTTTTGCGATAATCCAACTACTAAGCATCATTTTGCTCATGTCACACGTTGCTTGGCCTATCTTAGGTGCTGCGTTATCATCATTGCTATATCATTATGGTATCAGGCTTACTACATTACTACAGCAAGGGAACTAGCGAGGATGATCGGATTCAAAATCTCCAATTCAACACCATTTTGCAGAAAGCGATTTCTGGGGCCTCTACAATTCGTTGTTTTAATCAAAAGTACGGTTCTTGAGTAATTGTTTATCTGTTATTGATAATTACTCGCGTGTTACTTTCCACAATACCGCTACAATGGAATGGCTGTGTGTTAGGATCAACTTCCTATTCAACCTCGTCTTTTCATCCTTTTGACCGTGTTGGTGCATCTTCCTCGGTCATCCATTAACCTAGTAAGTTTTCTTAATTACCATCCTTCACATTTTGGTTAGACATTACACAGTGGTCGGGTTGGATAGTGTTTCAACATGTGTTCAAGTAATTTATGTGTCATGACCGAATGGGTTGGATCCAAATGTTTTGTTTTATCTTTACTTAACTTGTCAAGAGTTAATGACTCTTTTAACCCGTTTGGCGTGTTATCATAAATAAATGGGCTTTCTAGAATACGGTTGAGATCTTATTTGGCTGATGTAATCACAGGCTTGGCAGACTAGCAGTGACATACGGGTTAAGCTTAAACGTGCTACAAGCTTGGGTCATATGGAACCTATGCAATGTTGAAAACAAAATGATTTCAGTCGAAGAATTCTTCAGTTTTCAAATATTCCAAGTGAAGCTCCTGAAGTTATAGAAAACTGCAAGCCCGATCCTAACTGGCCGACACGAGGACAAATCGAGCTCTTAGATTTACATGTTCAGTATCACCCTGCGCTTCCAACAGTTTTGAGAGGAATCACCTGTACTTTTCCAGGTCAAAGAAAATCGGGGTTGTTGGAAGAACCGGCTGCGGAAAGTCAACCTTGATCCAGGCTCTATTTCGGTGGTGGAGCCCACAAAAGGCGAATAGTGATTGATGGGCTCGATATTTCAAAAATTGGGTTACATGATTTGAGGTCTAAGTTGGGGATAATCCCACAAGATCCAACTTTGTTTCAAGGAACCATGAGAAGTAATCTTGACCCTTTGGAACAACATTCTGATCATGAAATTTGGGAGGTACTAAATAAGTGTCGGCTTGCTGAAATTGTAAGGCAGGATAAGAGGCTTCTCGATACACCAGGTAACGAGTGTATTCTTTTCACGTTTTTATTTCGAAACTCATCTTTGTATTCTTTTAAAAATACTGGACAACTCTCAGCATGTGTTACCATTTAACCCGTTTTAGCTAAAGTTACTTTTTCAAGGGTGGAACTTAAATGAACCTGCTGTTAAGCAAAGGTTTGACATTGCGGACACTAATGTTTCAAAGAAACTTGTGCAGTCGCTGAAGATGGTGAAAACTGGAGTGTTGGACAACGGCAACTAGTATGCTTAGCTCGGGCATTGCTACAAAAGCAGAATATTAGTACTAGACGAGGCCACTGCTTCTATTGATACAGAGACAGATAATGTTATGCAGAAGGCGATAAGAGAAGAAACAAGTAGATGCACAGTTATAACCATAGCTCATCGGATACCGACCATTGTTGATAGTGATCTAGTTCTTGTTCTTGATCAAGGTAACAAATTTAATCCATTTTAACATCATCATAATCAACAGGTAATACATATACATGAATGGCTAATGGGTCGATTCACGTTCAATATTATTTGTAGCCGGTCAAATGGCTCGAAACATAAAAGTTACTTTTGAAACATAAAAACAACAAATTATTTTATTGTTGAAATGATATAATTTTGATGTTTACCGAAAAAAGTGTTTTGGGTTAATGACCCGACCTGTGTGCCAATTCTTTTGTTATCTTGACATTCTGCATATTTCTTACTTCTAACGAATTATGGTAATATAGAAATTGCCGAGTACGATTCTCCGCAACAGTTGCAACATGATGGTTCGTCGGCATTTTCAAAGTTGGTGAACGAGTTCCTGAGGAGATCTTTGTAATGCATACATGGTCTACAAGGTTTTAGATTTGAGTGTACAGTAAAAATTACAATGTTCAATTGTCAGTATTGCAAAATGCTGGCTGCAAATTTGGAATAGCAGAGCTGAGGTTCAAGGAATTCTGCTGTCATATATAAAGGTTTTTACCGTCCATTCAATTTAGCCTTTACGAAATTGAGCGTGACTTAAGCTCACTTGGATGATGGCTCTGTATCTTGGGATACTAATAGCTCATATTCTGTTTTGTCTTATGCAGCCCTATTGTAGGCCTTTGTTAGGTAACAATGGGGTGTTTGGGATAAAGCGAGTTAAGGACTATTATGTGGACCATAAAGTGAGTTTCCATCGTGAAGGGTAAAGTGTCTTGGGTGTGACAATGTATACTAGGAATTGTGAGGTGAAAGATGAACCTACATGGTCTAGTGTATCTTGTCAAAGGAGGTTTGGTTGGTCCTCCTCGAGGTGTGTGTTCCCATGTGTGAAGCCATTGTAGTAGATGGAAATGTAACTCAGTTGGTAGAGCCCTTGACTTGGAGGGTTATGGGTGCTAGTGAAGCCATTCATCACGTCGTGTCTTGGTCATTGTGGTGGCGGGTTGAATGATCTTGATGGGAAGATGTGATGGAAATGTAGGTAGATGGTTATTGGTGCTTTAAAAAGTGAATTGAAAAGCTGCGAGATATTTGCAAACTAGTGAATGGTTTACTGCGAGCTATTGTGTGAATCTTGGCTTCTTAGTCTTTTGAATTTAGCTGAGATAGGTTGTATTGTTTGTTTTAGCTTCATGTGACATAGTCTTGTCATCTGTTGTACTTTGTGAAAGAGAATAGGCATGTCTATTTCTCTGTTTCAGTGTATATAGTTTCATGATGTTTAAATAATATATTTTCACCTTTGGCACTAAAAAAAAATTACAATGTTCAAATAGCTTAGACTTAGGTTATTTTAGGCAGGAGAACACAAATAGGCTTTCAATACAACTATAAGGTTATAAGTAATCTTCTTACATGAGGTAAGTTTCACTGCTAAGCATGGGTAATTTGATGTAGAAATTTGGAATGTCCTAAGTCCGCTAATTGGCCTATGGTTTTGCTTCGACTAATGTTGCTTGGTTTAGAATGTCTTTGAATATTGTCTTCTTTGTGTTGGCCTAATGAATATGTTGTATAGATTAGTATTGTTAGTCTCATAACTTGACTTTCTTATTATTTGGTGCTATTATAATCCAAACTTCCTACCATGGCGAATATGGACAGAAAAGGCATTGATGTTGCTTCCCTTTTATGCCCCGTTTGTAATGTGCATGTGGAGAACGTTGATCATCTATTTTTCTCGTGTGAGATGGCACAGGATCTTTGGGGTTTATTGGCTAGATGGTGTGCTTTGGACATTCCGGAGGTCCCAAATATTGCGGAATGGTTTTCATGGTTAGATGATGCGCATGTGTCGAAAAGTGCTAGGATCATTCTTGAAGGGATTGCTTCTACAATGATGTGGTCTATTTGGAACTTTCGTAATGCTTGGATCTTTTCGACGCCTAAACCTAAGAAGGCGAATATTTGGGATTCTATTGTTCATCAATCGTTCTTGTGGATTTCATCTAGAAATCCTAAGTGTAGATTTAGATGGATGGATTGGTTAGGAAACCCTATTGATACTCATTCTTCTTTATAATTTTTTGGTTTGCTAGCTTTTATATTATGCCGCCGTTCTAAAAAAAATACTAATTACTCAACTCTTAATTTTATTTCTCTCGACCAATCTCATAATTTATTCATAAAAATACATTTTATTAAAAGCCTCAAGTCTTATTTTCTCTATGCTTGTCGTGGGAACCACAAGCCTATCAAAACCGAGCCACTCACGATGCACCTGTAATGCTGAGTTCGAGCTATGCCGACCATGAGCCTCTCTCACCCCGACCAAGCTTGGTTGCGGATGCTCATATTATTTAAGAATAGGTTAATTGAATGATCACCAATATGACAATATCACAATATATCAATTTGCTTAGAGCTTCAAAAGAAGATACATAAAGTTATGCAAGATAACGAAACAAGCTAGTACTTTGGGCTTAACCCATCTCACGCCACGACCTAGTTATGCAAGAGCAAGATACTGAATGATTCAATAAAACTTATTATCGTTCCGTTAACTCAAAGATGTATCAAATATTCCACAAAAGGTACACCCTGACCCCGGGTGCCTTTTGGCATCAGCCATTGTCCACCTTACAAGGAATAACTTGTAACACCCACTATCTGAATCCTATTAATAGATTGGAGATAGGGCTCAACTAATCAATTGAAATTGCTAAATTGAGAAGACAATTTGTAATTGAATAGTGAAATGAGTTGTTATTGCTATTGTGAATGGTTTACAGAAAGTAGAGAAAGTGTTTAGACTTATTATTACAACAAAAAGTGGAATTTATACAAATGTAAAATGGGCGGGAAAAGTGGTTTGAGTTGGTTTCGATGCGTGCGGTCACGTCTTTGTCTAAAATAGGTAATTTTGGGTAGTTTGACTTTTGTACATGTAACAATCCTTCCTCCTTGAGAAAATCCTTGACCTCGAGGATCTAAGACAAAGTCTCGAAATCTCTTTGTGAGGTCTTAGTGACTCCCGGGTTGCATCATCTTACATCCCATTGCTCCTTTGAATTAAGCCAAACTTTGTTGCTTTATTGCCTTGTTTCACCATCTTCCTTTCTAATAGTTTTATAGGAGTAGCGACCAATAGACCTACGGGTCGCTTGTGTAAAATCTCCCATACTAGCGAGAATCGAGTAGCGGGCCTTGATTGAGAAACATGGAAGACTGGATGTACTTGAGCATATGAAGGTAGTCATGGTTTATAGGCAACTGGCCTTTCTTGCAATTATCACGGAAAGGGCCGAAGAACTTAGGAGAAAGTTTGTGTTGCCTTCCTTGTCTAGAGTGGTTGCCTATATGGTTGAAGCTTGAATACACCCGTGAGCCAACTTGAACACCACTGGACCTTTTCTATCGACTTGACTTTTCATTCTATCTTGAGTTGAACTTGAGTAGATTTATAGTATTCTCCACTGCTTGTAAAGTTACATCCACCTTCAACCAATTGTCTTTAGCCATATAAAGAATGTGTAATGATTGTGGCTAGGGATGAGCGCAGTCTGGGTCCGTGCCGATCCGTGCAATTAGTGGTACCGATTTTTTCCGAGCATAAATTAGTGATGCCGTGCCGTGCGAGCGGGATTCGGATACGGTGCGGGAAATCGGGTTTTCCGCTTTTCGGAATTTCGATTTGGTACGGTCCGTGCGAATTAGTGGTCCCGTTGTTTTCACCTTATTCGTAGTCCGGTCATGTCAGTATTTCAAGAATCGGTATCGTTTGATGCAGTCTTGATGCGATCCGGGATTCGGTTGAAATGCTCATCCCTAATTGTGGTGACCATACACCACGAAAGGGGTAGTGTTTGTAGAGGTGGAAGTGGTATTATACCAATATTTAGCTAATGGCGACCACTTAATCCAATCCTTTGGTTTTCACGATCATGCGCCTCGGATAACCTTCGAACACTTGTTTACAATTTCGGTTTGACCATCGGTTTGTGGATGGTATCTTCAAAATTTCAATTGAACTTGCAACTTCTCATATAATGATTTCCAAAATAAGCTCATGAAAATTTTATCTGTCACTAACAATGGTTTAGGTAAACCATGTAATTTATAAAGGTTATCGAAACACTGAGCAACTTGAGGTGCGGTATAAGGGTGAGATAGTGGTAAGAAATGGGCTTGTTTGGACGATCTATCCACAACTACCAATATTGCACTTTTACCATGAGATACGGGCAAGGATTCAACAAAATCCATAGAGATATCGTGCCAAATTTGATCGAGAATTGGCAAAGGTTGGAGCAAACATGGATATGCAAAGAGATCGACTTATTCCTTTGGCAAACATCACATTTCTCACCCGATGTTTGACCATCTTCCTAATCCCTTCCATAAAAAGTAAGTAGTAAGCCTTTTAGTAGTAGAAACACCCACAGGTGCCCTCCATGGCCCAACCAAGAAAGTGAGCAATCAATTTCTTTCTCAACTCTTCATTTAGCCTACCACCCATTTATCATTCCTTTTGAGTTGATCATTATCCCACACATACTTACTATTGACCAAGGTACCCTGCTGAAGTTCTTGTACCACCTTTTGTAGAATAGGATCAGTTGTCCAAGTATCAATAATTGCTTCCATTAGTTCATTTGTTGCACCACTACTCAAAAGGCTAAACAACTCTGCTTGTCTTTCAACTCTTGAGAGTGCATCAATGACAACATTATCCTTCCCTTTTCTATATTCAATTTCATAATCAAATCCAGAAGCTTGGGCAACCACTTAGATAGAAATGGAGTAGTAATCCTTTGATCTAGCACATATTTCAAAGCGAAGTGATCATTCTTGATTTTGAAATGCCTATCTAGCAAATATCCTCTCCTTTTGTAATGCCAACACCTTTGCTAAAATCTCTTTCTCATAGATTGATAAAGGCGATGTTTGGGAGCTAAAGTTTTCTGAGAAAGGTTATTGGGTGACCCTTTTGTTGTAAAAGCGCTACAAACTCTTCATCAAAGTTGGGTAGTGCTAGCGGGGAATTAATCATGGCTTTGTAGCTCCTCAAAGGCTATTTGGGCTTGTAATGACCACCGAAATGCATTCTTTTTAGTAATGCGGGTCAATGGTTGGTCGATAGTTGCATAACCTTTGATGAATCTCCTATAATACCTGTTAACCCAAGAAACCCCTCGATTGTTTGATATTTGTAGCGATGAGCCCTTTGTTGCATTGCACGAATCTTGCTAGGATCGTGCATGCTTGACCAAATATGACATGCCCTAAATACTCCACCTGCAGGTCCCAAATACATACCTCTTGGCATACAAGAATTTGCTCTCATGACTTGCAACACCAACTTCAAATGATGCACATGTTACGAGATTGAAGGGCTATATATCAATATGTCATCAAAAAATACTAAAACAAATTTCCTTAGAAAAGGTTTGAAGACGAATTCATCAATGCCTAAAATGTTGATGGTGCATTTGTGAGTCAAAGGTATAACCACAAACTCATAATGACCTTCATGGGATCTAAAAATTGTCTTGTACACATCGCCTCATGCATCCTTATATGATGGTATCGAACCTCGGGTCTAGTTTAGAAAACACTGAGCACCTCGCAACTCATCAATAAGCTCTTATAACATGAGCTGAAACTTATCTTTCACTTTGTGAGCTTGTTAAGTTGTTTGTAGTCTATACACATTCTCCATGAGCCATCCTTTTTCTTAACCATGACTATAGGAGAAGAGAATGGACTATTACTAGACCTTATGACCCCTGATTCTAGTAACTCTTTGCTCATTTCTTCAATCACATCCTTCTGATATCTTTAGGTTTGATGTTGACAGTTGCTTCATTATCAGTCAATGGTATTTTGTGATCAAAGCTTCTTTGTGGTGGTATTGTTGGTGGCATTTCAAACACATCCTCAAACTCGGTTATCACATCTGCAACTCGCATTTTCAACTCCTTTTGATCATTCTTACCTTTGCATTAGCCACGAAAGAAGTAGAGGTCTAACGAGACATTGTAGCTAAGTAAGGGACGGTCTTGTTGAGAAACAAATTTGGACATCCGTTTACCACTCATCTGAGCTAACTTTCGGGTGATTTGTTCCTCTTAACATGACCTCTTTCCATCACATAAACTTCATTGTTAAGTCTTGAAAATTCCAACTAATGGTGCCCAAGTGGACAACCACCTGGACTCCCAAGACTAATTCACAGCCTCCCAAAGTTAGTAACATCACATCAGCGGTGAACAATACTCCTTGGATCTTCCATTGAAAATTCTTAACCATGTCTTGACTCACTAACTTTGTACCACCGACTCCATCACATTAAGTGGACAAGTACTCCTCATTTTACACCCTAACTTTTTAGGCGTGTGAAAACCGTGGGTACTTCCACGAGGCCATCAAGATGTGCAACAAGCGCCAAGAACATGTCCCTTAACCCTCATGGTATTGTGTGTAGGGATTCCAGACAATGCATTCAGAGAAATGTGTGGAATCTCCTCTGGCAATACATACTCATTCAATTATGGACTACTCTCTTCTTCCAAACACTCCTGTTCTTCATCTTCTTTCATACCCGACACTTACAAAGCAAACATTTGCCCCTCACATTTATGTCCAGGAAAGTATTTCTTATCACAATAAAAACACTGCCCTTTTTCCCTTTATTCATCTAAATCTTTTTGTTTTAACTCTTTAGAAGGTCTGTTTGGCATAACATGAGTAATAACAGTAAAGCATTTGCAGGAAAGGCATTTGCAGTCCTAACACCATTTCCCCATACTTATTAGCATATCCATAATTCACATTAGTTCTAGGGTTAGATAGCAATGGTGCAACCTTATTTCTTGACACAGAGTTATTTGCTTCTTGCAACTTAGACAAGTAAAATGCATCAGTCAATGTTGCAGGTTGGAACATCCTTACAGCATATGCAATTTCCTCTTTTAATCCCCCAAAGAAAAGACTAGTAGTATATTTCTCAGGCAATTCAACTTTAGTCAATAAGGATTCAAAAGAGTCTTGTTATACCTGCAGTGGTGGTTTGTTTGAGATTCTTCAATTCCATGACTAGATCTCAAAGATGGACTCAAAACTCTTCTTGATATAGTCGCGTACACTTACCAAGTCATCACTTCTCAAACCTTTTCATAAACTGTGTGTGCAATTCAAGGCCTTCCCAAACACATGCATAGACACCCGGTTGGATCTTTTGACCATCATCATCAATATGATCCATCTCATAAAACTTGTTAACTATGTATAACCACCCACGAACATCATCTTCAAATCTTGGGAACTCCACTTTGGTGCGTCTCCATATTGTCCCCATTGTGATTATCATTGGAACCACCATGACATGATTGCCATTGCTAGTTCCTTCACGAGATCGCAATCGCTCATCTCGAGAGCCATTTCTTGCATCATTCTTTGCAAATCATTCACAGTTTGTTGGAGGGACTCCATTGTAGGTTCTTGATTCCTACTTGTGTTTCTTGTTTCCACCATTACACCAATAACACTATCACTCATCAACAATGGGATAACGTCTATTGGTCCTGTTCTTGATTACTCAACCCAATTGCTTCTGATCAACTTGTTCAAAAATAGAGGATTTAAGCAGCCGATGCGCTAGTCTTGTGACCGTACAATTGGTTCACACCAATCAGATGTAAGAACGATTGAAATTAGTGGTGGCTAATTTCTTCAGGAATATATGTTTCTTGCGAATTTGTGGGAGAAGATGACCGGAAAATCAAGAATGTCAGTATAACACTCTTGAAGATAAGATGGTGCGGAAAAGGGCTCTTGATACCAATTGTAACACCAGCTATCTGAATCCTATTAATAGATTGGAGATAGGGCTCAACTAATCAATTGAAATTGCTAAATTGAAAAGACAATTTGTAATTGAATAGCGAAATGATTTGTTATTGCTATTGTGAATTGTTTACAGAAAGTGGATAAAGTGTTTACATCCAAAGACTTATTATTACAACAAAGAAGTGGGAATTTATACAAATGTAAAATGGGCGGGAAAAGTGGTTTGAGTTGGTTTCAGCACGTGACCTTCACGTGCTGTCTAAAATGGGTAATTTTGGGTAGTTTGACTTTTGTACATGTAACATAGGTTCGGAAAACCTCCTGGCCTAGTGGGGCACCAATTTGAGTGAGCACGAGCCAAGACTCGAACCCCTGAGCTTTTATTCCACAAAGTCTCTCTAGTGTGCCCATAGGTTTTGCGGAGGTGGGTACCTATCTGAAGCAAATGGGGGCCAGGATGGGACTCGAACCACAGGTCTATTGACTCAAGCATGAGTGATGCAACCATTGGACTAATGCTCCGGTGGTGATGTATCAAAAATCTTGTTTTGTATAAGAATTACTTAACTCGATCTTTGAAACAAATGTACGATGAGTTTGGCACACAATTATAAAGGTTAGACTTGTAGGGGTGTAAGCGAGCCAAGCTACTTGTGAGCTACTAAAGGGATCGGATCGTTGAAATCTCAAACGGTTCAAGCCTTAGCGAAGTCGAGGCAGAGCTCGAGCTTAACTTAAAAAAGCGTGATAAATGAACACACAAGCTTGAAAAATCGTGAATTTAATTTGATGTGTTTTATGATATTTTACATTTACTAAACTCCAGCTTCAACAAATTCGCCAAACACCTCAATAAAAATGTAAACTCAAGCTTCTAACTCATAATATAAGCTCAAGCTTCAGCTCCAACTACTTTCGCCAAACATACCTCGTTCATAGTCACAAAAAAGCTGTAACAAACACTCCTTTTAGATTTAGTCAAGGTTGCAAAAATCGCAAATCGGTAGTTTGTCGGTCAACCCTCTTATAGTTTGTAATCGGTTTAGACGGGATTAATTGGTGATTAATCAAATTAGCATTTTTAGGAAGTTTTTGGTATATCCAACGAGTATCGGGTATTTCAAGTGAGTTTTAGGTATTTACGGCAAGATTTGCGATACCAATAACTTGTAATAGATATAAAATATTATAAGTGATTAAAAGCAAGTTTATGTCGTGTTTATGACATTTTCAAGAAGATTTGTAAGTTTTCATTAAATTGACAACTGCTTGACCACCATCGATCATGATTAGCGCGGTTAATCGATTTGCGAAATAAGAATAAGTTGATGATTGATTAACGCCTAAGGGTGATTAATCATCATTACACACTTTTTTTCAAGATTTAGTTGATCAAGTGTAATTATATGTTGTATGACGTCTATTTGTTCTGGACGTGGTAATTTTAAACTTTTAAATTTCAATAGTGGATTAAACATAATGGGCTCGGTCCTCTCTTTGGAAAAAGCGTGTTTACTAAAACAGAAAGGTAATCTAATGTACATAATTTGCATTTTCAACTCATGTTGAAATCGTATCTATCCACTTCTATGTTTTAACGGAACCATGCATAACGGCTTAGTGTTAAGTCACAGAACTTTTTCATAATAGGCTTAGCATTCAAACCTAGCCCTGGATGTGGCTTAGAAAATGGTCGTAACCTTTTACGGGATACATCGGCTAGATCGTGTATATATGAGTCAAATGACTCCCCTCTTCAAGTAACGTGGACAGGAAAAATCTCGTCCATTTACCTATGTATATAGGGATGAGCATTTCGAACCGAATCCCGAGGCGAACCGTGCCGTCTGGTCTGCGTGCAGAAAGCAGATCTTCTCGAAATACGATGCAGTGCGGGACTACGAAATAAGGTGAAAAAAATCGGGACGATGATTGATGCGGGACCGGTGCAAACGGGAAAACCCGATTTCCGCATACTATTCCAATTTCGATATCGGTATCCCGTTCGCACAGCAATGCAGTGCCATTAATTTATCTTCGAAAAAAATCCAGGTCACTATTGATGCGACGGAGTGCAAATCTTCGTCACTACACGTATATAGTATACTAAGTTATGAAATGCATGATAAGGATCACACTAACGGTGAGCCGAGGTTGTTTGTGAAAGCGTCATCCCGCGGTGGGGTAGCAGTAAATTTGTAAATTTTATTAGCAAGTTCAAGCTTTTGAATCTCACAAGCCCAAGATTGGAAGACGAACCTCGTCGAAATTAGCGAACTAGTTATACTCGCTAAATTCTGGTTCATCAATTCACATCCTTTATTGTGCTCGGTCATTTTATCTTTTTCCCATTTTTAGTCATGGTACACTATTTTACATTTGAGTTGGTTAAATAACAAAATTATCGGATTATTGTTGTTATGATATAACTTTGGGATAATATTTTTAAAAACGTCTTTGTTCAAAATATTTTTTAAATAGCGAACAAAAAAATACTAATGTGAGCACTAATGTTGATTAGTATGATCATTTTACCCTTCCAAATTACGTAAATGATCATCATCGTGTTCAGGATAAATTACGTAAATGTTCTGCGTCGTTTGGAAAATTGCATCCATCTTCCTAATTTTTTTGAATTTTTTTTCAAAATTTTAATTTTGTTCTTTTTCAAAATTCTTTTAAATTTTTTTTTCGAATTTTTTGTCGAAAAACTTTTTCTGAAATTTTTTAGAAAACTTTTTCGTGACCAAAAAACTTTTCGATAAAAATTTCACTTGTGACAATAAAAGTTTCGAAAAAATTTCACATGTCATGTAAAATAAAGTTTCCAAAAAAATTCAAAAAAACTAACATGTGCAGAAAAAAATTCCAAGAAAAGAATACGAAAAAAAATTTTGAATTTGTGGATGCAATTTTTGCTAAGCAATGAGGACCATTTATGTAATTTCATCTACTACGGATGGTGGATGTAATTTTCAAAAATTAAAAGGATAAAATGAGTTGCTTCGCGTAAAAGACAAAAATGTCAGCAGTAGTATTCCTGACGTAACTTTTTTATTTTGTTCGCTTCTTATAAGAAAGTATTTTTCAATAATCGATCTTTAAAGGTATTATCCTATCCTGTACCATACTTTGCGCTGATTAAATAACAAAGCTAGCGAGTGCGTTTTGAGGATATCATTGTAACGGGAGGATGGCTCACAAGGTTATGGTTCTAGAGTCAAGTGTACGGTAAAGATAACAAGGGTAAGTGTTAAGAGTCACATATAATTTCAGAATGTTACAAGATTACGTTAGTACATACAGTATGATACATACATTCGCACACTTTCATATAATTTTGGAACACAATTAAGAACAGGATTTTGAGTATATAATCATAAAGAATCAAAAGTCTATCGTAAACCAAAATATTCTTTGGTTACTTTCTAAAATTATGAAAATGGTGTACAAACTATAATAAATCCTGGCATTATCAGCTTTGTTTCTCTCGAGTGAAATAGTCATTGATCGATGGCATGATTTGAGAGTCCGACCACGAACAAACTTCCTCAAGCCATGTTCTGCGTACTTTTCACCTTCTTCATGGTTTCCAAGATCCCGGTTCTGTTTTCTTTAGTAACCTGAAACAAATAAGTATTTTCACGTGACAAGCGTTAGCTACAAGTCATTATGTACTTAGATTCATGGTTAAAAGTTTTACGCTTACCTCACATCGGGATTAGTTGATATGTTTCTTATAAGTTGTGTCGCCACTAGTCCAAGAACTCCTCCGATTGGTACCATCAAAGGGTAAACCTACACAAGTAGTGTACCACGTACATATTGAACAAGTTACAGTTTTATGATATTTGTATATCTTAGAGATATCAAATTGTAAATTGTCATAAACAAATGCAGTTTAACAAAATAAGTACCTCGGCTTAACCCATCTTCATACGACATAGTTAGAGGCTTAGAGCTACAGCTGAAGATTCTCTTTTACAGGTCGAGAAGAATGCAGCCACTCAGGTTACAAAAGCTTGTTTCCCTCTTATATAATCTGCATATGTTTAAGTACAAAAAGTTTTGGTCTTGTGTCAAAGATGTACCAAATCTAGAATATGTTTCTAGATACATGAAATTTAATTTGTACACGAATTGCTATTTTCGTCCTTTGAAACGCATGGAGAAAATCTAGACACATCTAGAAAAAGTTATTGAAAGTTATGCAGACCTAATTCACGATGTTTTGCTTTCCAAATTTATTATTTGTCACCTACAAATTATTACAAAGACGAATAAGTGCAACTTCTCACTAAAAGCGATCCCATTAACTTGTTTTCTTGTTTTGGGCCCTTTTATGGACTATGTAATTCGCATTTTTTGGTGTTTAATTGTTTAGATATAAAGTTTTGTGTCGTTAGAGAATGGAAAAAAAAGACTAACACGTGTCATGTGATTTGGTGCATATCGGTTGATAAAATATACAGCAGTAATTAGTAATCTATGACCATGGGTAAATGTACGTTTCTTCGGCCGAAAAGAGGAATTTTTGATTAAGATGTATGCAACTTAACGGGTATCCTCATGATTGATTTCATCTTTCCGACTTTTTCCTTAGCCGCCTCTAAGGCTAAAAGGCAAGGAATGCATATTGTCACTACGCTCGAACGTCACATCAACTTTTCTCTTTCATATTTTTCTCACTCTTTATCATTTTTTATGGATATGGTCACTCTCTCTTCACGTTTAACTAAAATCTCATTTTATCTGATATCTGCCACTCAATCACCGCGTCTGACTCACAGAATCGAATAAAAACTATAAAACATAAAAGAGGAACCACTTCACGTAACTTATGGTGACTTAGCTCATCAAATTGGGCATCTAAATCATCAAATCACGCGTGACTTTTGCATGAACATGGTAGAAAATGTGAATGTTTGGTCACCGATTGGAGTCACTCCTTTGCCGCCTAATATATGTCCCAAGTGAAGTTATACCTTTACTATATCCTTTAAACGTCATATAATGTGTCTTAACACAATGTCACATTGGTGATTGTTTAGTAACATATAACTTAGAGTTAATTACATAAATCGTCTTTGTAGTTTCTTTGATTTTCGAATCTTGTTTATGTGTTTTCTTGGCAGTCATGTCCTTGTGGTTTTGATTTTCACGGATTCGTCCAATTTTTACCCAAGTCTAAGCGATCGTTAAAAGACTAACTTGACATTGATGGATTAACGTGAAGGTTAACTTTATAATTTGGGTTTTCTCTCAAAATACAAACCACTATGTAATTTACTCTTAAAAAATATTTTTTAATTTTATTATACATTTTTTTAAATTTTATTATAATAATTTTAAAAAACATTTTTTAAAGTTAATTTTATTAAAAAAGACAGCATTAGTATAAAATTAGCAAAAAATTGAATGTTAATTTTATTATAATCAATTTTGAATTGCGTATATGTCAAAGCTTTAAAATTGCGTGCATATCCAACTTAAACTTTTAATTGCATATATATCATACAAAGACTTAAAAATGCGTATATATCCAACCCAAACTTATAATTGCATATATCATTCCTAAACCTTAAATATGTCATATATATCAATAACTATTTAATTTAAATTTACAACTCTAAAATACATGACAATTATAATTATTAAAAAATATTTCTTAAAAATATTTTTCTTTATTATAAACTTGTTGCTAATAGTATATATACTTTCATTGTAAACATATTTTAATGGTATATTTAATGAGTTTATTTCATGTATTTGTATTATATATTAGATAAGGTGAATTTTTTATTGAGAACACAACATTGCTCTTGATATATTGTTTTTGGTCATATAGCTTATTTGAACCTGGGGACATATTACCTTTAAAACAAATGTGGTTGTTGCAATTTTAAAATTATAATTACCATAATTTAAAGTTTAAAGTTATATTAAATAATTATTTAGATTTATATGATATATTAGAGGTTTAGAAAGATATATATGCAATTATGAACGTTTAGAAAGGATATATATGTAATTAATAAATTAAGTTGGATATATATACAATTTTTAAGCTTTTGAAAGGATGTATATCGAATTTAATTTTAAGTTGAATATATCTGTAACTTTGAACTTGAGTGAGGATATACTCTGATGCAATTATATTTTTATTTAAAAGCTTTTTTTAAATTAATTTTATTAAAAAATATAATAAATCTAAAAAAAAAAAACTTATTTAGTTTTTTAGATATCTGAAAGCGTATAAAAAAACGTTTTTATACATGCACTTTCATCTATTTTACACGTCGTCTGCTTTTTATATGTTTTCGTCTGTTCGTAAGTTTTATATATTATTTTATATTTTGTCAATTTTATAACGTGTTGCATGTTTTATATGTTTTTATACGATTTTGGACGTTTTTCTACGATTTTTTTCTTTTTGAATGTCATTATAAACAAGATCCAAAAATCAAAGAAACAAACGATTTATGTAATTAACTTTATAATTTAATACCCAATAACTAAATTGGGTTTGGGAAATCTTAGATCAATTACTACTTGATGTATCTTGAAAACGAGATATGAATATTATACAAAAGCTTTAATAACTCACTTATAAATTCAATAATCACTATATGATTGATAAACTATAAATTAGAATAAGTCGATTTATATATATATTAAAGATGGAATTATTAGCTTATCGATGATGTCAACTTTCACGCCGGTTTATAGGAATCTATGTCAAACAACTACTTTATTCTCCTCCACAACTCAAAAATTGCTTTTGAATTGTGAGCATTTGACTTTGATATATTTTTGTTTTTAGAAGAAATAATTTGGTTTTCAACTCTAAGCACTCATCGTTGGCCAATAACTGCGGTTAAGAAACCCGTAACGCTGCTTGGGCGCGTATCCGTTGAAGTTATGAATGTTTAACGCCATTTGTTACTGGGTTGCAGTATGCATGCGTTAAGCCCCGCGAAATGTTTAATTTCAGCCTCAGATGTAGAAGACGAAGAAGAATAAGGCGAAGAATGAAGACAAAGAAGTTGAGTTTGGTTTGTATTTTTTTTTTTTTTTTGCGTTTCGGGTTTGTGTTTGCCAAGAAGGAAGGCGAAAGACTTTTCCGGGTTTGCGTTTTCGGGTTTGTGTTTTGCGTTTACGGGTTTGGGTTTGTGTTTATGTTTGGGTTTGTGTTTACGGTTTGTGTGTTGGGTATTTTTTTTTCGTTTGCAAGAAGGAAGGCGAAGAAGACCAGAAAGTGGGTATATGAAATTATTATTTTGTTTGTGTGTAAATGAAGTGTTTGTTTTAGTGTAGGGGTTGAAATGAAAATATGAAAATTAATTGGTGTTATGGTGTTATTAGGATGTTATGGTTGTGAGTGTTTTTGGGGATGTTAATGTTAAATGTTAAAAGGCGATGTGGTGACGTGAGCAGTGTTATTGGTGTTATGGTGTTATGGATTGGAAGTCTTCAAACTTTGTGCGTGTAATTTTAAACGATGACATTACATCACACTTCATAGTATTTTCTGAAACTAAAATATGACAAGTCTCATGCCTTATAACTATGTTAAGTTTCGCGATTTCGAATGGAGGTTCAATGAGGGACCAGAACATTTTCATTTGACGTTTTTGTTTGATCAAAGGTGCAAACGAGTCAAATCAAGCGAAACTCAAACCCATCTTTTATAATGAAACGAGCTCACAAAAGCTCAATTCGGTTGCATCTTTAGTGTCAGTTTGATAATAAGTTTTAAGTTAAGGTTCATTAATTTTGTAGAAAATAATATAGAGATGAATAATGTGTTGATCAAGTCTAAGGACCACTTTGTGATTCTTCTATACTCAAAAGTTGAAAGAACATGCGCCACAAATTTGGGTGTGTGTTTTCTTTGTAGAAAACTCACTTTTATTCTCTTGCCCAATTTTAAATGCATTATTGAGAAGACTAAAGTCAAGGTTCATGTTCCTATCATTTAGGAGTAATAAACAATAAGTCAATACTTACCTTAATATGAAAACTTTTTCACTATGTGTGATTGGTGGGACAATGTGTCATCTATTCGGCTTAACTGCAAAGTTCAAATCTCATACGACAAGTCGACAAGTGAAAGGGACTATGTTGGGTGACGATGTGTCCTAAACTCATATCATTCGCACGATTCGAAATAAGATGATACTTCTTTTCTTTCTAGCTAGAACTTTCTGTTGAAAATTCGTCAAAAACTCAAAATATGGTTTACATGTTTCGAAATCTTTTGTAATTTGTTGTGGATGACATTGTTTTGCCGTTATCATTGTTCTAACGGGAAGCTTAGTTGACCCCGCCAAGGAAAATCTGATTAAGAATGGTTGCAATATCAAACTTTTGTTGAAAGATCAATATAACAGTTGGACATCGTTTAAGGCTGGTTTTTGTTAAAACAACAACGCTGTTATAACTTATAAGAATGTAAAAGGTGAATTAAAATCGTATGTAACCTCCTATTTATAAGTGTTTTTATTGATATCGGTACTTATAATTGTGAACTTGATTAACTATATGACTTCTATTGTAATGAACAAGTTGTAAAGTGAAACATAGACGTGTGACCGGCCAAAAAAAAAAGATATCAATTATGAGAGGCTTTATTCTTGTGTGATTTCAAGTTCATGTGGTCCTACTGAAAACAAGAAAGTCATCCACCTGTAAAATCGAATTCAAGCTTAACAATATATATATATATATATATTTAGAATTTTGACTTTTTAATGTTATATATGGTCTTTACTCTTTAACTATATAGTTGAGTTAATTGCCTTTTTGGTCTACTATGGTATGGTGAAATTGCAGATTTGATCCCAAAAACTTTTAAAGTCAGATGGGCGTCCTCCGTTTGAAATTTTCATTGCATTTTTTGGTCCGTGTCGTACTACTGTAAATCATGACTTAATCACGTAGTATGGTACAGTGCGGTTTGGTCGCGAAACTTAACGTAGTTTGGGCCTAAGGGACAAAAATGCACGAACTTGAAATGAGAGCGTTCGGTCTTGACTTTTAAAGCTTTTGGGACCAACTGCGAATTCTGATTCATACCATCATGATCAAAATGCAATTAACTCTTCATAGTTTTATAATAAACATAAGTTATAGCCAATTTCGTAAGTTGCTTAATATACATCTACAATGTGAAGTTACTAGACCGATGCAACTGTATTTGTAATTTCTCATCACGTCATTTATCCTTTAAACCTAGGCCGGCTAGCTCAACTATTTAAACTGAAAACTATTTCGGTTATCTAAATCTGGTTTGAACAAAGAACTTGTTGATATTAAACACAATATCTTTGACAAAAAGAAAACAATAATAAAGCTGAGTGTAATGGTCGGTCGACCGAGTCGATTAAGCGTCACCTACTAACGTGTCATGACTACTATAAGCGACCCAATAAGGACGCGTCTTTCATCGACCAAATAAAGAAGAGGATCTGAAAACCGACTGATTTAAATGCACAACACAACCCAAAAATGTATCGTAGCTTTATCAGAAAAAAACAATTATTTTAAATCTAAAATAGAAGTGTGTTTTAAAGGTGCTGTTCATAAAGACAAAGACCAAACGATATCATTTTTGTTATTTCTTTGTTTTTTAATATTATTGCAAACGATAATTATGATGCATTTGGTCCTTAAAGTATTGGTATATTAACAATTTAGTCCGTGATTATTGTAATGTTTTTAATTTAATTGAATTATTATGTAATGCTTTTAATTATTAATGAAACTTTTAATTTATTTCTTAAAAAATGAAATGAGAAAAAAAATGGAGATGTGAGCTTGTCACACAAAGTTGGTCGTGAAATAATTTATAAAGTTAAAAGGTAAATTAACGAGGTTATCTTGTAATCTTTCGTTTTCATTGTGATATTAACATGTAAATAAAAAAATGTGTTAGGTTCTTTTAAGTAAAAACTATGTTCAAATATAGTAATTATAAGTTTATTAAATGTGTATTTAATGCATTTTTAATTAAATTAGAAAGGATGTCTCTAGCCATAACTATACCCAATCTAACAATTTTATCTTTATATAATAAATGAATTACATCATTTCAAGGTGATTTTGTCGATTCATTCTTGTTGAAAAAATTTGACCCAAATAAGAGCTCGATTTCCAAGTAAGCAAAATCGTGTGATGTGATTATTAATAAAGTCAAAATTAAATTGATTTTAATAAACTTTAATAAATTTGGTGGAGAATTTGGTTGATAAAAAAAACACATAAAAATATAGGTGTCAAATTTGTGAAAACAAAAACTTAAAAAAATGAAATAATTAATAAAACTTTAGTGGTTAAATTTTTAAAAAGTAAATAGTTAAGTGTAATATTATAAGTCTTCATATTTTTTAATAACTTTGGATTATAAACAAATATCCCCTTATACTTTTATACCTTTATACTTTAAATCTTAAAATGCAATGTATATGTTGTTTTAAAATAACAACATATAAATTTGTATAAGATTATAAGTATCATTTTTTCTTATATCGTTCAATAATATTTCATTTATTTCGTTTTAAAAGTTTAACTATATGACGGGTTTACATTTTAAATATGGCTAAATTACTTAAACGAATATAATTATCAAATCGTAAGTATGGGTTACTTTAATAAAAAAAAAAATATCTGTGATTATCTTATAATGATAGTCACGTAATCTTATTTATTTATATATGGAAATAAATTAATCACCACAAAATAATTCGTCGATACAAAATAATTATAGACCATCCATAGACTATTCCACAGAATATTCCACCAGTTTCTTTTTCTTCAAGAAATAAAATGACGTCACCTTTCCATCTTGAAACCATACCCCTGTTACTATATAAACACCAATCCCCCCATTCACTTTTCATTACACACACTCTCATCACATTCTCAAACACAGTAAAACTCAATCGCAATGGGTAAATATCTTCTTATTCAATTTCGTTAAATTCATGAATTCAGTAACTAAGTTTTCTTATTCATGTTTTTTATTTATATTTTGCAGCAACTGATAAGAAGATTAAGATCGGAATTAACGGTATATGTTGCTTTTTACTTAGTTATTGTTGTTGTTTGTTAGTTGATGTTATTATTGCTATGTTATGGTTGTTGAGAATGTGGATGTGAATTGTGTAGGATTTGGAAGGATTGGAAGGTTAGTGGCACGAGTTGCTTTGCAGAGAGATGACATTGAGCTTGTTGCGGTTAATGATCCTTTTATCTCTACTGATTACATGGTATCATACTCGGTCTCTCTGCGCGTTTTTTTATAAACCTGTTATGTGATTCTAGTAAATTGTTTAATTAGCCTCATATATTTTTCAAGTGATTCTACTGTGTACTGAATACTGTGTGTGTTAATTTGTTTTAAAATTTGAGTGCTTAGTTGATTGATTCGATTCATAACCTAATGCTAACAATGTTAGTTTAAGTAATATAACTGGTGTATGAGTAATTTTATATTAAAAATAATGCTTCTGATGATCAGATCACATGACTTTGTCCGAATGAAAATGATATAACACGACTCGGTGTGTATTGCTTTATATGATACAAAAAATCAAAATTAGCTGTTATATATGATTCGGCAATTAAAATTATGCTCTTTGTAAAGACATAGTTTTTGAAGTCGTGTTCTAAAATACTGTTTATTTTATGTATTTGATGAATGTCAAGTTATTTTGTAATTGAAATAGTATTCCTGAGCTACGTGATGTAACTGTTTACCGTGAAAATGTAGATGTAGTAAGAGTTCATGGCTTATTATAAGGCTTAATTTTGTATGTATAACAAATACGTGCAACACTGGAGATGCTGTTAAGTTTATAATAATGTAGTGTCTTATGATATCAGTTTATGAAGATATTGTGTGATCTAAATGGTTAACACTGTCGCAAAGTTGGTTTTAAAGTAAATCTATATCCAAAAAATCATACTACTAAAGTTTCTTTTAATAAGTATTTGTAAGCATTCATGTTTTGTTGCAAACTCTAAATTTCAATCAGATGTTTGGTTGTGAATGCTGTTTGCTCTGAGTAATTCTTGTTCTAGCTCACTTGTGAGAGTTTAGTTTGGATTGATGTGCTCTCAGTACTGAAATCAGGCGTTATGTCACAACTTGGGATTGAGTGTTAGGTTTTCACTATGATCCTGCAAATATTTACAAGTTAGTTTTATTGCAGACATACATGTTCAAGTACGACACTGTTCATGGCCAGTGGAAACATCATGAACTTAAGGTAAAGGATGAGAAAACCCTTCTCTTCGGCGAGAAGCCAGTCAGTGTTTTTGGCTTCAGGAACCCAGAAGAGATCCCATGGGGTGCAGCTGGAGCTGACTTTGTGGTTGAGTCCACTGGAGTCTTCACAGACAAGGACAAAGCTGCTGCCCACTTGAAGGTCTGGTTTTATTTCTGCTTCCTATATTGCTGTTGGGATTTAAAGTCATATCTTCCTGTTTATGTGGTGAAACACTATGCATTGACATAACTTGTTTTTGTATGATCAGGGTGGTGCCAAGAAGGTCGTCATCTCTGCTCCTAGCAAGGATGCTCCCATGTTTGTTATGGGTGTCAATGAGAAGGAATACACAGCTGACCTTAACATCGTTTCAAATGCTAGTTGCACAACCAACTGCCTTGCTCCTCTAGCTAAGGTATTAGCATAGTTCGTTTATAAATTTTAATATTTTGGAAGATAATATTATGTTTTGGGTGATTCCATCTCTTATGTTTCCATTGTCTATATATTCAGGTTATCAATGACAAGTTTGGCATTGTTGAGGGTCTTATGACAACTGTCCATGCCATGACTGGTATGTAGCGTTTCAGTTGGTGTTCAGTAAATCGTTCATTGATTTGTACATATGTAGAATATATTTAATAAGTTATTTGAACGTATTTTTTCAGCCACCCAAAAGACTGTTGATGGTCCATCCATGAAGGACTGGAGAGGTGGAAGAGCTGCTTCTTTCAACATTATTCCCAGCAGCACTGGAGCTGCCAAGGTAGTTAAATAGCCATTATTACGATTGACTGATTACCTCACTTCCTATTAGAGGTTTTACATTGGACTCGTTTACTCATTCATGGGGCTATCTGGGTTGTGTTTTATCTCAAAAGGGTGAAACATAATTAGCTTTAAGGGAATGTTTCTAATCTGTCAAAACGATTTATATTGACTGTGGTTCGTCTGTAATCCTTTTTAATAGATAAAACCTCCCAAAAGTTTACAAAGATTTCAATTGTTTATTGTGATAATATTTTTTGCATTACTAGGCAAATTTAACTTGTTTGTATTTTTGTCTGATATTTCAACCACAACCCTTTTGACCTTGCCATTTGTAATTTTCATTGAGTCCTATATTTACATCAGCTCATCGACACATTTTTTTCCATGTTCTTATAGGCTGTTGGCAAAGTGTTGCCTGCACTTAACGGTAAATTGACCGGAATGGCCTTCCGTGTACCAACCGTTGATGTCTCAGTTGTTGACTTGACTGTGAGACTTGAGAAGAAGGCTACTTATGAGCAGATCAAGGCTGCTATCAAGTAAGTTCGGACGCATTAGATGTTTCTATATTCATTCCTGAGGTTATTTTGTAAATTGTAATAACGGGTGTTTTTGTATTACAGGAGGAATCAAGGCAACCTTAAGGGCATTTTAGGATATACCGAAGATGATGTTGTATCCACCGACTTTATTGGTGACAGTAGGTCAAGCATCTTTGATGCCAAGGCCGGGATTGCTTTGAATGACAACCGTGAAACTTGTCTCGTGGTACGATAAACGAATGGGATACAGGTAATCTTGCAGTTTCTTTCCTCTTTTCTTACATTAAATTTTTAGTTTGTGTATAAATCGTCACTGTCATCATGTATATGATCTTCTTTTATTTTTGTCACTTAACGCTATAAATTGTTTTTGCAGCTCCCGTGTGATTGACTTGATTCGCCACATTGCATCCGTTGAAGCCTAAATATTCAGCATGTGAATGGTGACCCGATTCTACCAGGCTTGGAATGTGTTGGTTTTCTTTTGAGTTTTTGAATAATGCGAATCTTTTGGTACAAGGTTTTGGGGGTACTGCAGATTTTGGAATAATGTTGGTACATGTTGCAATGTACCAAGTCTTTTTAGTTTTGTAGGCTCCTTTTGGTTTTTCTTAGTTTCTTCAGTTATTTGCTTCTTTTGTTTAGCGAACCTCTTTTATTGCATTGAATTTACAACATAATTGAGCATTGTTTGATCATTTGGTGTTGTTCCATGTTTACTCTGTTTACAACAAAATTCAGCTTGGTTAATGTGTGGCACCAAAAAATGGTTATTAGACTATCGACAAAAGTTGTACTCTGAAGTAAATTTGTTGTTTCTGAAACTAAAAACTAGATAACCATTTTGAAAGGATTGCCTGTCATCTTTTTCTGAGGTGGTTTGAATGGTGAAATATGTGAAAATTTTAACATACAATACATGTGATCGCTTAGAAAGAATGTGAAGTATTGGAGCAATTTGGTTATCGTTGCCATCGTAGTAGCTGAATCTCATGATCCTCTTTTAGAGGCCTTCTACATGCTAATAGCCACTGTACGACTTTAGACCAACATCAAGTCTTTCCAAAACATCTTAAACGTTTTGCATTTGATGATTGATGCCATTATGTCATCGGGAAGACATGAAATAAGAACACTTTTCAACTTCCTATCCTGGTTGACTACCATAAACAGAGTTGTTACAACCTAAAATGGTTAAGATGTCTTTGATAATTTGATTTTTTTATTCTTGTCTGGAGATGCTTATCAGTACTGAGATTAGTATTTTGCTATAACTATTTCTCATTAAATAAGCTTTTTTTTTTCAATGACATGATTTCAAAGTAAATCAGATTCAACACTTCATTTTATATATAGCATACTATGTGAACCATTCTGCTCATAACTAAGCCCAGAAGACAATGTGCCATATTGTAGATTATCTTTATAGTCAACGTGCAATTTAGATACAAAAGTATATTTTCTATGAACACCATTTAAACATTCAATCCCACATCGGTTGAGGAAATGAAAATGTTGTTAACTTATATACCAAATTGTATATGCATTGTTTGTCTTTAGATTAGTATTATGTCTTCTTCTTCCATGCAAAATTTTCTGGAAATATGCTAGGATTTGTGCCCAGCTACTTTGTAAAAATTTGAGCACATTTTCCCTTTCTTTTCTTGAAATGGGCATGTAAAAGTTAAATGCATATTTTCTCTCAATTGTAAAATATCGTTTTAAATAAAACATATAGATATGATATATCTAATTTTAAATATAAATGAAATTAACACGCTTAAAGAATTTATTTCGTTATTTGGGCCTTTTAAAGAATTAAGTATAAGATGAATTGTTTACCGACTCCCAGCTCGAGCCCGCTTGACCCGCTTCCTTGCCCGTCCGCTTTGACACCTCTAAATATGATTCTTAACTTTTTATCTTTTTGACTGATACGAGAAAAAACAGTACCAAAAAGACGAAACATAGTTTAGCTCTCGATCCCTGAACGTTCCATGACGAAAGTGATGTAAAGAAATGGTCACAACATATGGCCCACCTTATTAAATCACATAACCAAGCACTCGCAACTCACTGATCCCAAATTAATTTCCCTTTTCTTACATTCTTGTTAATCCTTTTAGAGGAATACATAGCATTAGTTCAGTGGAGACTGCTACAACATCCAAACACTCTAATTGCAGGAACAGAGCAACTCATACAAGAGCTTGTATAGATGTCAATCAATGTAATATAGTGAATGTAGCAGCTAGTTTAGTCCAATACATCTAGATAGTTAGTTGTTGTTTCCCGTCAAATATGTTGTATTTAAATAGTTGTAACCTTGACACTTTGTAACTAACAATTCATAATACAATTTTCCCTTTCAACATGTAAATGTGTTTTTCTCTCAACTTTATGATACCTTTTTCATCTGATTTTTCTTAAACACATTATCCACACTTGTAGCTTTTGGCCCAAAAACTCTTGGAATGCTATTGTTTCCGATTAAAATACCGTTAAACCCACACATGTATCATTTGTTCTAGTAGCTTTGAAAGATATATGGTCTATGATGACCACATAGATAGTATACATTAGATTAATATATCTCCATGAGTCGACATTGTATCAAGATACCTTAGTAGTTAGTATACTTTTTGTGAAAATTATTTTGACACTTAATCCCACATAGGTTAAAGAAAGAGAATGTTACTAAGTTATATAGCATTGTTTAGAAGGATATAACGTAAGTGGATTAGTATTATATTTACGTATTGACATATTGTGTTGTTGATTCGAAAATTGATATGATTCTTCACTTTTTATGTTTGTTTATTTTGATTGTAAGGATTTTTCGGCCCATAGAAAAAGTCGGATGTTTTTTTAACTAAGACTGAGAGTTTCACAACGGTTGTGGATAACAGTCACGTATGTATGGTTCAGACAATCGAGACCCCAAGCACTTTAAACATCTTTAACAGGCCTCATTTAAAACCCCCAAGCACTTTCACGACTTCCATTCATTCATGCCACGTCAACAGGAACAACTTGGTTCATCCCAAATTGCATTGTAACTCTATGAGGTAAATATTGTTGATTATATTTTCCATCTATTCCAACTAACTCAGAAACCCTTAAACATTGAACCCGTATATGACCCTGACTCTTCATCTAAACAATCACCAACAACATTCCACTTTCCTGACTTATCCTATTGATATTGAATATGCAGATCTTTTTAAACTTGAATTTGCAGATCTTTTTATACTTGTTACTTACTTTATAATCTGTTTTGCGGCTGTGCCATTGACTTGATTCGACACATTGCATCTGTGAAGCCTAAATATTTAACATGTGAATGGTGATCTGATTCAACTTGTAGGCTTGAAATATGTTGGTTTTCTTTTAAGTTTTGAATGGTGCAAATATTTTGGTACGAGGTTTTGGGGTACATACTACAGATTTTGGAGTAACGTTGGTACATGTTGCAATGCACCTAGTCTAAAGTAGTATGGTAGGTTCATTCTTGGTTACACCAAGTGTTGTTTTTGTTCAATAAATAAACCATGACATGTTACACCAATAAACAAACGAAACGAAAAAAAATGAAGTTTGTAAGAGTTGTAGAAATCACTAAAATGTAGGAATGGTTTATAACGAAGTTTGATAGACATGTTCTAGTAGTGATCACTAACCGAAGTACGATGCCATTTTAAATGTAATTAACAAATACCTAAGTACATGTTAAATAGAAGAAAGTAGGAAATGACAGATCGGCTATCGAAGATGGCTCAGTCTCAGTATATCCTCACTCTTCACCGGCTTACGGAAAGAGAGCCCTAAGGGAGAGAGGATCATTCCATCAATTCCGGATGCTTTGCTCTTTGAAAGAGATGCCCCCTGTTTGATTTCAAGCGCCTAGAATTTGCTTCTATTTTCCCTTCAATTTTTCATTTTCTTAAAGTGGTACTACTTTTGGGTTTTGAATATATAAATTTTGTGTTTTGTGGCCTTTACTTAGAATTGTGGATGAGAAGATGATGGTTTAGCTGCTAATCTACTGCCGGGTGCCCAAGAATGATTCTTACAACACCAAGATGATGTAGTTTTAACACTCGAGAAATACCAAGTATAGCATTATTATAAAACGTTATTATTAGCATAAAATATACTTGAATGAAGCCCCTGATTTTTCCTTTAACATTAATTAACAAAAATCTAACCATTGATGTTGATGAGCAATTGATCGATTAGTCAAGTTATTATAGTAAAAAATTTAAGTTCTTATACATGTGTCCTAATAGACATGTTACCTCATATTATATAATTTGTTTTTTACGTTCTCATCAAATAATTTGATGCCAAGGCCGGGATTGCTTTGAATGACAACTTCTTGAAACTCGTCTTGTGGACAACGAATTGGGATACAGGTAATATTGCAGTTTCTTCCCTCTTTTCTTACATTCAACTTTTAGTTTGTATAAAATTGTCCATTGTCATCATGTATATGATCTCCTTTATTTTTGTCACTTACACAATAATTTGTTTTTGCAGTCCCGTGTGATTGACTTGATTCGCCACATTGCATCCGTTGAAGCCTAAATATTCAACATGTGAATGGTGACCCGATTCTACGAGGCTTGAATGTGTTGGTTTTCTTTTGAATTTTTTAATAATGCGAATCTTTTGGTACAAGGTTTTAGGGGTACTACAGATTTTGGAATAATGTTGGTACATGTTGCAATGTACCAAGTCTAATTTTAGTTTTGTAGGCTCCTTTTTTTGGTTGTTTTTAGTTTCTTTAGTTATTTTGCTTCTTTTGTTTAGCGAACCTCTTTTCATTGCATTGAATTTTACAACAAAAATCAAATTTGGTTGATTATTTAAGGTTGTTCCATGCTTACTCTGTTTACATAAATTCAGCTTGGTTAATGTGTGGCACCAGAAAATGGTTATTAGACTAGCGAAAAATGTTGTACTCTAAAGTAGGATTGCTTCTTGTTTCTGAAACTAAAAACTAGATAACCATGCTTGAAAGGATCGCCTGTCATCTTTTTCTGTGGTGGTTTGTGTTGAAGATAGTTGTTCAAGCTTATTTTATATTGGAGGGCTGAAGTTGACACTTTCCTATTCTCATCTTCAGTTATTTCAAGTTTAAGTTGGTTTTGTCAAGAGTTAAAGTTGAGGGGCTGGAGTGCAACATTTGAGGCTTTATAATCTTCTTATTCTGTTTAGGGTTTTATATCTTTCTCTCACAATCACCAAAGTTGGTTTCTCTCTAAGCATTTGTTATTGTCTGGTATATTGATATCGTTCTTGATATCAGGTTTGGTATTGTGTATCAAGATCAAACTCTTCATTTGATCTTGTTGTTTGTGTGTTGAGTGTTATTGTAGTGAGGTTGATTGGTGTCTTCCTAGAAGAGATCAATCTTTTCTTGTGTATTCGTTTGGTAAGCATCCAATTGGAGACTTATCTTCTTGACGTTGTTATAATAAAATTACACCACGGGGTGGTTGGTTGGGTGTATGTGTTGATTGTTGTGTGCTCTTGATTGTTTTTACATGGTATCAGAGAGCACGGTTCTGATCTGGTGGTTTTGAGATTCTAGGGTTTCTAGGGTTTTAAAGGTTGATTTGGGGATTTTTGCAATTGACGGTTTATTTGGTTAATTGAATTTGCTTCTTAACTACCGTGGTTGATTTGATCTGTTTGGGATTAGATCCGTGATTTTGTGGGTAATTTGGTTGGGTTTCTTTAAACCCTAATTTGGTTATTGGGGTTTTTATCCCGGTGATTTCTTGATATTTTTGGGCTCGTCTTGGTTACAATCTCACTAGACTAAGTGAATCTAGTGAGTTTGTACTTCTTCCATTGGTATTTCACCTTTGTAAGTATATTTCTCTTCTTTTAAGATAACATTTACTTAGTCGAAGGTGTAAACAGAGTGGTTAACTCCTTGACCGCCACCGTGAGTGGTACGGAAACCCGCTCCGCCATTCTCGTCTTCTTGGTCGGTATTTTGTTAATCTTGGGTGTGAGTTTAGCTTATTGTGTCTAGGTCGAAGGAGGATAGGTTTTGGGTTTGAGAAGTTGTGATTATAATTTGTTGTGGTTGTCTTGGTTTATTAGTTGTTCTTGGTTGTTTTTTTTTGTTCTGTTATCTGTTAGTTTAATTGTTTTTCTCTGTCTCATTATGGCTATTGGAGAGCCTAGTGGTAATAATGAAATCTTAATTAGTAATTTGGATGCTGGTAATCCTCTTCATATTCAAACTAATGATAATAGTGGTACTGCTCTTATTCCATTTAAACTTGTTGGAACTGAAAATTATAGAATATGGTCTGGTGCTATGAAATTAGCCTTACAAGCTAGGAATAAGTTCGCTTTTGTTGATGGTTCTTGTGTTAAAGAAACTTATTCTACTAGTAATGTGCTTGTCGCTCAATGGGATAGATGCAATGCTATTGTTTTAACATGGTTAATGAATTACGTATCACAAGATGTTTATATGGGTCTTGTTTATTTCGATAATGTCGCATGTGTCGGAAAGAATTACAAGAAACATATGATAAAGTAGATGGTTCGTGGTTTATAGTCTTTACGTAAAATTAATTGTGTTAAACAAGGTGGTACTTCTGTTGCTGATTACTATCATAGGCTTAACTCCTTGTGGAGAGAATTTGATGCTTTAACTAAAGTGCCTATATGTGTTTGTGATGTTAAGTGTTCTTGTGCTGCTAGTAAAGAGTTGGTGTTGCATAATCAACTTTTGAGATTAATGCAGTTTCTTATGGGTTTGGATGATTGTTATCAACCTGTTAGAACTTCTTTGTTAACTAGGGATCCTCTCCCAGAGGTTAAAGATGCTTATATAACTGTTTCTAGAGAGGAGTCTCATAGGGGTGTTCCTGAGTCTTCTAGTGTTACTGAATCTAAACTGAATGCTTCTTCTTTTGCTGTTAAGTCTTTTAATAACAATAGAAGAGGATTTAATAATAATATTAATAATAACACTAGGAGTACTCCTAATAATAATAACACTATTAATAGAGGTCCTAATCCTAATCTAAATTGCAAAAACTGTGGTAAAATTGGACATACTATTGAAAGGTGTTATGAAATAATTGGTTTTCCTCCTGGTTTTTCTAAACCAAATGGTTCTTTTAAGCAAAATGGTTTTAAACAAACATTTAATGCTAATATTGAGGCTAAACCAATTGACAAATCCTCTTCTACTAGCACTTCTTCCGGTTTTACTTCGAATGGATGAAGAAGCTTTTGTCTCTGATTAATGATTCTTCTACTGGAAGCATACATGCCAACATGGCAGGTAGGGCTTCATTCTATAATCATAATGTTTGGTTTAATATGAATTTCTCTAAGTATTATTTTGCTAATTCTAGTATTACTGTTAAGAGTTTGACATTGGGATGGATAATTGATTCTGGTGCTAATCAGCATCTTACTGTTTCTACTAAAGGAATGTTTAATATTGCTGATATATCTAGTTTACATATAACTGTTGGTCATCCTAATGGCACTCTTGCTACTATCAGTCATGTTGGGAATCTTAAGCTCACTAATAATGTGATTTTATATGATGTTCTTGTTGTGCCTGGTTATTGTGTTAGTCTTTTATCTGTTAATAAACTGATCAGAGATAGCAAAATGTTTGTTGGTTTTGATGAGGATAAATGTTATATTCGTGGATTTGAAAAGGAGAATGTCTTGGGATGGTAGCCGGTCGATGGTCTCAGATCTGTTTGATATGCATCCTGTTGATTCTGTGAGTAATTGTAGCCCGATTATGTCTTATAATGTGTCTAAGTTTGTGTGGCATAATAGACTGGGTCACCCTGCTGATCCAGTTTTGAATGTTCTTCAAACCGATCTTGGTTTCTCCAAGAATACTACATACTGTTTGTGAAATCATCATAGGGCTAAACAAACAAGGAGCCTTTTCCTTTGTCTGACCATAAGTCAGAGATCTTAGGTGAACTTGTTCATCTTGACTTATGGGGTCCATACAGAGTCACTAGCAGAGAAGGTTATAGATATTTCTTGACTGTTGTTGATGATTTCTCTAGGGCTGTATGGGTTTATTTAGTTAAAACTAAAGATGAAGTTTTTGATGTTTTTGTTACTTTTATAAACATGTTTTCAAATCAGTTTAATTCAAAAATTAAAACTGTAAGGTCTGATAATGGAACTGAATTTGTGAATAAAAAAATGCATCATGTTTTTTCTGAACTTGGTATAATACATCAAACTTCTTGTGCTCATACACCTCAGCAGAATGGGATTGCTGAAAGGAAACATAGACACTTGCTTAATGTGGCAAGAAGTCTTATGTTTCAGGGGGGAATTCCTTTGAAATTTTGGTCGATTGTATTTTAACTTGTCTATTTGATTAACAGTCGCCATCTTCTGCTTTTAAAAGGTAAATGTCCTTTTGAGATGATTCACAAAAGAAAACCTAATCTTTCCCACTGAGGTCTTTTGGTTGTCTTTGTTTTGCAACTATTTTGAATAATCATGATAAAATGAGTTTTAGATCCGAAAATGTATTCTAATTGGTTTTTCTTTGTTAAAAGGCTTATAAACTTTTAAGTCTAGATTCTAGAAATGTGTTTTTCATAGAGATGTAAGGTTTTATGAAAATGTTTTCCTCCCGAAAATGAAAACCTATGATTCTGCAGATATACAATGTGTAAAGGCGGATCATTTGAATTTTTGATAATCTTGAGTCTCAAAGTCCCTATGATGATGGGAGAGATACACCGTTGAGGATGGTAGTGAGACACCTTCATCATTGCGTGCAGATAATACACAAGGTATTAATACGATGTCGCACAAATGCAACATGAAGGGTGGCAATCTGCAACCAACTATGGTGACCAAAACTGGTCTGAGGGCAATATTAGTCAAAATTTAAATGAGTCATCTCAATCTAGTTATGAAAATGTTGATGTGCAGTCTGATACTCAATCTCCTATGTTAAGAAGGTCTAGTAGAGAGTCTAAGCAACCTATCAGGTTTAATGATTATGTGCTAAGTTCTAAGTTGAGATATGGTATTGAAAAATATGTGGATTACAAAAGATTGAATATGCATAATAGATGTTTTGCCTCTTCTTTGAATAAGTCTGTTGAGCCTACTTGTTTTAGTGATGCTATTAAAGATCCTAATTGGGTTGATGCTATGAATAATGAAGTTGAAGCTTTAAATAGGAATAATACATGGATCGAGTGTAATTTGCCTTTAGGTAGAAAACCTATTGGTTCAAAGTGGATTTGGAAAATTAAATATAAGTCTACTGGAGAAGTGGATAGGTATAAAGCTAGACTTGTTGCTAAAGGTTATAATCAAAGAGAAGGTTTTGATTATGATGAAACCTTTAGTCCCGTGGTTAAAATGGTTCTTGTTAGAAGTCTTATTAGTATTTTGTAAAAATGTCTTGGCCTTTGTATCAATTGGATGTTAATAATGCTTTCTTGTATGGTGATCCGTTGAAGATGTTTATATGACTCTACACGAAGGGTATAACAAGAATGATAAAACTAGAGTATGCAAACTTAATAAATCTTTGTATGGTCTTAAACAGCACCAAGGCGTTGGAATGCTAAGCTTACAATGCCTTTGGTTGAACATGGATTTGTTCAAAGCAAGTTTGATTATTCATTATACATTAAACAAAAGGAGTCTATTTTGTTGCTTTTCTTGTTTATGTAGATGATATTGTGATAACTGGGAATAATGAGGTCGAGATCAATAGTTTTAAAAGGTTTTAAACTCAAAGTTTTTAATTAAAGATCTTGGTGAACTTAAATACTTTCTTGGAATTGAAGTATTAAGAAATGATAAAGGTATTTGTATGTCTCAAAGGAAGTATTGTTTAGAATTATTATATGAATATGGTTTGTTAGTCGCTAAACCGGTTGATACTCCTCTTCCGAGAATACCGTGTTAAATCATATTGAAACTAGTAAAGACAAGGGTCTTAAGAATGTTAATACTTATCGAAATTAGTTGAAAACCGATTTATCTAACTAACACTAGACACGATATTAGCTATCTTTGTACATTGTTTGAGCCAACATATGCATTATCCTTTGCAATCACATCTTAAAGTCGCTTTAAGAGTTTTAAAATACTTAAAAGGATCACCGGGTCCGGTTTACGTTTAATAAAGAGTCTAGTCTTAAGTCGAGTGCTTACTCGGATGCGCATCGGGCCAAATGTCCTAAAACAAGAAAATCGCCATCGGATTTTGTGTTTTCTTGGGTGATTCTCTAATTTCTTGGAGAAGTAAAAAGCAGCAACATTGTCTAAAAGTTCACCGAAGCGTAATATAGAAGTCTTGCATCCGTGGCTTGTGAATTCATATGGTTGAGTAATCTGTTGCATTGTTTGGGTCTAAGTGAATTGTTTCGTAAATGTGTATTGTGATAGTAGTGCTGCAATTCAAATTGTCGCTAACCCTGCTTTTCCATGAGAAAACAAAGCATTTTGAAATTGATGTGCACTTTGTTAGAGAAAAGGTGGTCTTTGGTGTTATTGTCACTAAAAGGTTCATCTTGATGAGCAGATCACGACATTTTACAAAATGTCTTGGTCAAGCTCAACATAAAGTGCTTTGCAAAAATCTTGGTCTTGTTGATATGTTTGCGGTATTAATAATTCGATTCGATATAAATGATGATCAAGCTAAAGAGAATTCGAAATCACTTGAGGAGGGTGTTGAAGATAGTTGTTCAAGCTTATTTTATATTCGAGGTCAAGTTGACACTTTCCTATTCTCATCTTCAGTTATTTCAAGTTTAAGTTGGTTTTGTCAAGAGTTAAAGTTGAGGGGCTGGAGTGCAACATTTGAGGCTTTATAATCTTCTTATTCTGTTTAGGGTTTTATATCTTTTCTCTCACAATCAGTCAAAGTTGGTTCTCTCTCTAAGCAGTTGTTATTGTCTGGTATATTGATATCGTTCTTGATATCAGGTTTGGTATTGTGTATCAAGATCAAACTCTTCATTTGATCTTGTTGTTTGTGTGTTGAGTGTTATTGTAGTGAGGTTGATTGGTGTCTTCCTAGAAGAGATCAATCTTTTCTTGTGTATTCGTTTGGTAAGCATCCAATTGGAGACTTATCTTCTTGACGTTGTTATAATAAAATTACACCACGGGGTGGTTGGTTGGGTGTATGTGTTGATTGTTGTGTGCTCTTGATTGTTTTTACAGTTTGAGTGGTGAAATATGTGAAAATTTCCATTCAAGTCCTACATAATATACAATACATGGATTGCTTATAAAGAATGTGGAAGTATTGGAGCAATTTGGTTATCGGTGCCATCGTAGGAAAGTAGCCAAATCTCATGATCCTCTTTTAAAGACCTTCTACATGCTAATAACCACTGTACAACTTTAGACGAACATCAAGTCGTTCCAAAAAATCTTAAATATTTTGCATTCGATGATCGATGTCATTATGTCATCGGGAAGACATGAAATAAGAACACTTTTCAACCTCCTATCTGGTGACTACCAAAAGCAGAGTTGTTACAAGCTAAAATGCTTAAGTTGTCTATTTGATAATTTGATTTGATTTTTCTTTTGTCTTTTGGAGATGCTTATCAATCTTTGAGATTAGTATTTTGCTAATTATTCTTCTTTAAATAAGCATTTTCTCGGTGACATGGTTTCAAAGTAAATCAGATTCAACACTTCATTTTATATATAGCCTACTATGTGAATCATTCTGCTCATAACTAAGCCCAGAAGACAATATAATGTGCCATATTGTAGACTATCTTTATATTCAACATGCAATTTAAATACCAAAGTATATTTTCTTTTAACACAACATTCAATCCCACATCGATTGAAAGAATGCCAATTTTGTTAACTTATATACCAAATATCAATTGTTTGTTTGTCTGTAGATTAGTATTATGTCTTCATTTCCCATAGAGAATTAAACATTTTATCTTTGTCTCATACGAGAAAAAAACAGGACCGTAAAAGACGAAACATAATTTAGCTCTCGATCTTTCAACGTTACATGACGAAAGTGATGTAAAGAAATGGTCACAACATAGACCCACAGCCTTATCTTATAGATGGTATACATTTGATTAGTAGATTTGCATGAGTCGACATTGTATTTAGATACTTTAGTATATTTTTCATGAGAACTATTTCAACATCAAATCCCGGTTGAAGAAAGATTATGTTACTAAGTTATATACCATAGCGTAGATGGACAATATGTGATTGGATTGGTATGATGTTTACCGCCTCAAAATCAGACATCCCCTTAGAAAAAAGGTAGGGGATTGTGTATTATTGTGTGTATCATTCTTTTAATATTTCATCATTAGTGTTAAGTGTTGTATTTCTTTCTTATTGTATGTATCACTCTTTTAATATTTTATCATTAGTGTTAAGTGTTGTATTTGTTAAGAGTTAACTACATTTTCGGTTCTTATGGTTTGCCGGATGCAACACTTTTAGTCTATTTATTTGGTCCCCAATATATAACCTCAGTTAGTCCGAAATAATACCCACCACCTACCATCACCACCACCACTTACCACTTACCACTTATCACCACCGCCACCCATCACCACCACCACCAACAATCACCACAACCATAGCCACCCACTACCAATCACCACCACCACGCACCACCTGTTAGCCCATATTGTTGTGTATTAGTATTGTAACGGGCTCAAGCCCGCTTCTAGATCCTTCCTCATTTGATTATATATTTGTACATTGTATCATTGTTTCAAGGAATGAAATCATCCTTATCTCACAATACCGAACATGGTTTCAGAGCCAACTTAAACATCCATCCTCCAAATCATTACTGCCGATCCAATTTCTTTTTTTTTTTTTTTTTTTCTTTTCTGTATTTTGGTATTTGTGCTTAGGTCACAAATCATTATCTTACTCGTGCTTAAGTCACGATTGTTTTGTTTAATTGTGTTGGTGATTCGTGTATAGTCACTGAATCCACACATCAAAGTCATTTATTTCATCCTTGCATTGAATCCAAGGAAATAAAAGAAAGAAAAGACAGGGGTGGAATTAAAAGAAGAGTTGGTATTGAAGAATTATAATGGTGGATAATAGTCGATTGGTGGGACAAGCAGGATTTAATCCCACAGACACGCAACTTTTTACCACAGCTTTTTAATGCGGAACACTTAATGATCCCGCTAATGGAGCACGGAACATGGACACACAAAGTAGTTGTCATCTTAATGCTTCAGTTAATAGTCTTAGTCATGTTTTTAATACGTGCATGTATCCATCCGTCTCGGTTGGTGATGGTCATTCTATTCCTGTCACCAATACGGGTCAAAGTATTTTGCCAACTCCCTCTCGACCACTTTACTTAAATAACGTCCTTATTACCCCCCATATCGTCAAAAATCTAATTTCTGTTCGTCAGTTTGTTTGTGATAACAATTGTACTGTTGAATTTGATCCTTTTGGATTTTCTGTTAAAGATTTCATGACACGTCGGGTTCTTCTCCGATGTGATAGCACGGGGGACCTTTATCCTGTCACACCTCCGCCTCCCATTCCTCAAGCTCTCTAGTCGGTCAACATCGTGGCATCGCGTCTTGGACATCCGAGGAAGAAGTGTTACGTCGTCTAGTTTCAACTAATCTCATTTCATGTAATAAAGAGAAGCCTCCCGTGCTTTGTCATGCCTGCCAGCTTGGCAAACACGTTCGACTTCCATTCGCTAGTTCCAATACTGTCGTTAATGCTTGTTTTGACATCATTCACTCGGATGTATGGACTTCACCAATTCCGAGTCTTTCGGGCTTCAAGTATTATGTATTATTCTTGGATCATTATTCGCAATTTGTTTGGGTTTATCCTTTAATTAACAAATCTGATGTTTTGTCCAAATTTGTAATATTTCGTAATTATGTTAACACTCAATTTAAGTGTGAAATCCGGTCCTTTCAGTGTGATCATGGTGGTGAATTTGACAACCGTAACCTACATACACTTTTTGCCGACAAGGGCATTCAGTTTCGCTTTTCATGCCCCAAAACCTCACAACAGAATGGCAAGTCTGAACGGATGATTCGCACCATTAATAATCTCATTCGGACCTTGCTTTTTCAGGCCAACCTTCCACCAACATTTTGGGTTGAAGCTCTCAATATGGCTGTTCACTTACTCAATTTCTTGCCCTCCACTGCTATTGCTAACGAAATCCCTTACACCCGACTGTTTGGCCAAAACCCGGATTATAGCCTTATCCGCACATTCTACCGCTTATGTTACCCCACTTATATCCTAATCACAAACTTGAGCCACGCCACACCCTCCATCTATTTGGGTCAAGCTTCAAATCATCGTGGGTATCGTTGCCTTGAATTAAACACTAATAAAATAATCATTTCGCCATGTGACCTTTGATGAAACTTTTCCATATGGCACTTCTAAACCAACATCGGCACCCAAATACAATTTCTTGGATGACTCACCCGATATAAATCTTCCATTCATTCCACCTTGCCTTCGTGCAACCCACTATTCCTCAACCCACAAACGAGCCAACTACACCAATTCCACTAATCCCAATACATCCCAACATGACGCAGCCCCATGACCCATCACCATCCCCAACACCACGCCGCCCAACAACATACACCAAATCCATCACCACCCGCAAACCAACACCAACACATTATCCCGGACCCTCCTCACAACCCTAACCCTGTCTCGATTCATCCTATGGTCACACGATTTGTGTCGGGACTAATCGTCCCATCGCGGCGTCTCAATATGCATGTGTCTTGGTTTCACCATTACCAAAACCTATCGTGATGCGCGATCGATCCAAATTGGCAAAATGCTATGCGTGATGAATACACTGCACTTATTAAGAACAAAACCTGGACTCTAGTGCCTAGGCCCACTGACACCAACATTATTCGCTCTATGTGTCTTTTTCGCCATAAGTATTTGGCTGATGGCACTCTTAGTCGGTACAAGGCTCGTCTTGTGGCGAATGGTAGTAATCAATTAGAGGGAGTTGATGTAGATGAGACCTTTAGTCAGGTGGTTAAACCAGGCACTATTCGGACTGTTATGAGTTTAGCTACTTCTCGACATTGGCCGATTCATCGCCTTGATGTCAAGAATGCTTTCTTGCATGGTGACTTATCCGAGATGCTTTATACCGATTATGTGTTTATTGCGGCGGTCTCGTATGGGCTCAAGCAGCCCCTAGAGCATGGTTTGATGATTTGCATCTTACATCACTCGGGTTGGATTTTCTCATAGTCGATGTGACTCTTCATTATTTATATACTGACGGGGGACTGGATCGCCTATCTATTATTATATGTAGATGATATTGTTTCTTGACTTCTTCGATAGCTTGTTACAACGGATTATTAGTTCCTTACATCGAGTTTGCTATGGTGATCTAGGTCCACTTAATTTTTTGGGTATCTCTTTCTCGTGATTCTCTGTGGTTGTTTTATCTCGAAGCAATATGCACTTGAGGTTTTGGAGAGAGCTCATATGGTTAATTGTAATCCCGGTCGGACTCTGTTGACACGAGTCTAAACTGGGGGATGATGGTGATCCATCACCGACCCTACATTATATCGAGTCTTGCGGTGTTCTCTTCAATATCTTACATTCACTCGCCCAGATATATCATATGCAGTTCAGCAGGTCTGTCTTCATATGCATGATCCTCGAGAGCCTCATCTATCAGCTCTTAAACGGATTTTGCGGTATGTTCGGGGTACATTACACTATGGGTTCTGATTGTTTGCTTCTTCTACTTCATCCTTGGTAACATATTCGATGCGGTTGGTTGGTTGCCCCACTACTAGAAGATCCACTTCCGCCATCGTGTTTTCCTTGGCAACAACCTTCTAGCTTGGTCATCTAAGAGCGACCAACTCTATCTCGTTCTAGTGCCGAGCGAGAATACAGTGGGGTTGCAAATCTTGTTCTTTGAAACTTGTTGGTTCTGAATTTACTTCGTGAGTGCACACTCCTTTATCTTCCGCTACGCTAGTCTCATTGTGACAATGTTAGTGCAATCTACTTATCATGTAATCCGGTTCGAGATCAACGAACAAAACTCATAGAGATTGATATTCATTTTGTTCGTGACTTGGTTGCCACTGGTCAAGTTCGGGTTCTTCATGTTCCCTCTCGTTACCAATATGCCGATATTTTCACGAAAGGATTACCGTCTGCTCTGTTTGAAGAATTTCGCTCCACCTCGGTCCGGTGTCATCCCGTCATCATGGGAGTGTTAGCCCATATTGTTGTGTATTAGTATTGTAACGGGCTCAAGCCCGCTTCTAGATCCTTCCTCATTTGATTATATATTTGTACATTGTATCATTGTTTCAAGGAATGAAATCATCCTTATCTCACAATACCGAACACCACCAACACTCACAACCACCACCACTACCACCACCGCCACCCGCCACCACTTACAACCACCCCTACCAATCACCACCAAACTAATGATACACTTAACACTTAACACTAATGATACATACAATAACAAATAAAGTTAATTGCATTTTTGGTCCCTATGGTATGGCTAAATTGCAGGTTTGGTCCCTAAAAATTTGAAAGTGCAAGGATAGTCCTCATTTTGAAGTTTGGATTGCATTTTTGGTCCCTGGTCGGTGTGAAATGACCAAATTACCCTTGTCTTTTTTGAATAAGACAAAGGGTACTTTCGTCATTTTATTTTATCCAGGGACCAAAAATGCAATCCAAACTTCAAAATAAGGACTATCCTTGCACTTTTATAGTTTAGGGACCAAACTTGCAATTTGGTCATACTATAGGGACCAAAAATGCAATTAACTCTAACAAATATTAAAAGAATGATGCATATATATATATGAGGTGAGATCAATACAAAACAAATATAATCTAAAGCACAAATCATAATATCTCAATCATTCATCTTCTTTTCATCCAATGGATGAGATGAAATCAAAAATTAACAAAGGAAGGGTAAAAATGTAATTTTATAAAAAACCCACTTTCCACCCTTTTTTAAAAAACAACATATCTTGCAAACGATAAATTTTCAAGCTACAAAAAATACACCATCGCGACGAGAAAAAAATCATCTTTATATTGATATGCACTTTTATATACTTTCGACAAAATTTTTTTTTTCAAAATTTTCGTCCAGAAAAATCCCACGGGATTCGTAAAAAGACGAACTTTTTTTTTCAAAATTTCGTCAAGAAAATCCCACGGATTCGTATAAAAATCCCACGGATTCGTAAAAAAATCACACGGATTCGTAAAAGACGAACTTTTTTTTTTTCAAAATTTCCGTCCGTAAAATCCCACGAGATTAGTAAAGAATCCCACGGGATTAGTAAAAATCCCACGTGATTCGTAAAAAATCCCACGGATTCGTAGAAAGGCAATTTTTTTTCAAAATTTCCGTCAGAAAATCCCACGGGATTCGTAAAAAATCTCATGAGATTATCTGTAATTCCATGAGATTTATACAAATCACAAGTGAATTTTTACTAATCCCGTGGGATTTTTAAACAAATAAGTAAACTAATTAAACAAAAAAGATAAGTTTCATTCCAAGTATGGTAGATAAATTGTCAAAAACCACCTAAGATAAGCTACATCATATTTAGAACTCTAAATAATACTCCCAAGTACCAAAAAGTTAAAGTGGCCATTTGTATCAGAATATACGGTCCCTATCAATAATAGGGTAGATAAAGTATGTAGTCAATTGCATTGTTTGCCATCTTTATGGCACATCGTTGTCTTGCTCTTTTTTACTATAGGGTGCACCACTGATGTAAAAAAGGTAAAGTGTTTCATGCTTTAACTAAAATAATAATAATAATAATAAATTATTTATTATGTTTATTCATCTTTTTGTTTTTGAAAGGCAATTTATTCCAACGATACAATGTGAAAAAACAAAAGAAACCAAACAAATGGACCACAAAAGTAAGACTTTGGCAGCTGCCACTAACACAAGACAATTTGGACCCACCATAAAAAAGTTCGAGTACCCAGTTAAACCAAACTCAAAATGAAAGTGGAACACAACAAATAAATAGCACACCAGGTGTAGTCCTTCTTGTGCCAAACACACATATACCAATCATAACTGCAGAAAGTAAACTGAAGTTTATCTCACTTTGCCAAACACTCATACACCTGAATAATTGTAGACAGAAGACTGACCAGTAGTGTCAATCATCAATAAACCCATAAATCAGTTTGCTAATACCATCTATAAGGTATCTATTCATAACAAACTTTACTTTTATCATAACGTTTAGATCTGATCATTAGATCATAAAACCACTTGCCTTGTGAATACTCACACGTGACAGATAGTGATTCGTTGTTTTCCGGTTGTTGGTGGTGTTGTGGCGAGTGGTGGTGGTGACGTGGAGGTGGTCAGTTAGATAATGTGAGGGTAAAAAGAAGAGTGATGTGATGGTGATGATGATGTGGAAGGCTGTTATTGGTGGGTGGCTGTGTTGTTTGCTGTGGTGGCTTGACATAATTTGTGGTGGCGGTTGATGACGGCACTGTAGTGGTGGCGGTTAATATTGTGGTGATGGTCAGTTATGTTTTCATGAAACTAGTGAGAGTAAATGATAAAGTGTGTGAAATGAATAAATGATATGAAATGAGTAAATGATATCGTGCAGAATCGACTGAAGAATCTTGATTGATGTTACGAAATGCCCTTTAGTAATCAATCATATTAAAATGAAAATTAATCTACACCCTTAGATTTAAAGAAGGTGGATGGTTGAGATGAAAGGATTTGTTTTTGTGAAAGTTTTGTTTTTATTGAACTTTTCATATATATATACAATAAGAAAAATTAGAGTTTGATACATAAAATAATAAAATTAAATGTTAAGTACAACAAAAGAAAAAGTGTTAAGTTAGATACATTTTTACACAATTATCCCTTTTATGTTTTATTTTGAATAGAAAGTAGAAACTTAGTACATGAACACGTGAACACAAACACTTTTATCTCGTACTTTAGCATTACTGTAAACAAAGACCGAACCAAGGTGGTTCTCAGGGTACCCATAAAAATTTCGGCACGATGCTAATTTTTGTTAAAAACATCGACTAAAAATAATTGTGTTTATTTATATATATATATATATTGTATTCGTAACTACAGTAATCATCAGTAGTTGAAATGTTGATGTTTAGCATGTGGACATGAGCTCAACATATGCGTTTTATTTGCACGGTTTGATTTTAGAGAAATTGGGTTTTCCGAAAGTTACAGCCTTGTAAGTTTAAACGTTGAATTCAATCGAAAATAGTGACTGAATGGGCGAATATATGTTGTTGTATATAAGGGTGTTCGATGAAATGTCTGCTAGTGTAATATACTAAATTAGTAAATTTGATTATTACGTATTTTCACTGAATTTGAACACGGAATTTGGAATAAGAAATTTATCATGAGACCATTTGAAACTGGTCAAATTGCTTATTTCACTTCTGATAGACATATAAGTAGTTTGAATTAGCAATCCCAGACATCATTATAAGACTGCTTATCAACTGTAACAAAAAGCATAATAGACACATAAGCAGTTTTTCTGTGATCTTTTGTACCGTTTTAGGCCACTCCCGTACTCTATGCCTAATGCTCCTCTTTTTGCTTAATTAGGACAAAACCAAATAACGAGTACTTTATTTGCTAGCGGTAGGCACTCGTTATGGTACTATTGTGAGTAAGGAAATGCAGTAGAAGTTTTGTTAAGAGAATAGTTTACAATTAATTCATTAATAAGTTAATAACACGTATGTGCATTATGTTTTGATTAAGTTATTGAACTATGTTTTAATAATGAAATTGCAGAATTACTAGTATTATAATTAATATCCGTTGTTTGACTAGCCAATTCATGTTCTTCAATGGCAAGAGTCACGTTAGTAAAACTCTCGGTTCTTGAATCTCTAGCAATTAAGGCTTCAACAAATTATTCACCTTTTGGGTTCAAATCACTTCAGTTAACCAGCAATGCACTTACCAATCAAGAACACAACTGTACCGATTCACATGAAAACATCAACATTGTCATAAAAACATTCAATCTGGAAAAACGAAGATGAAATATTCCAATCCTCATCCGTGATCAAGCTTGTAACACCATACCCTTATCTCACAATCTTGTTTCCAACTTTGTATATCGATTCAAAGATGACTGAAGTCAGCATTAGGCGTATTTAAATGGGCAGTCACCCCCAAATTACACACTGTTATCAGAGTCATACGACACCATGCTCGACATAACAGAAATGAAGACACTACTCGAGCAAATAATTCATCATCACCTTGTTACCGTTAATAGTATAGCTGAGGTTATGAGACACGCGCCTTTGTGGGGCCGGAAAATGGGTAGAAGCTGTAATGATATTCGATGATTTGCATAAGTTCGGGTTGGAACAGAATATAGAATCCATGAATATTCTACCTGACACAATATAAAGTTGAGCGGGCCCACAACATTTTTCAACTATCCTTTAAATTTCACTAGAGATTAGCCAGCCTGAAGTTCCGATCATGCAAATGACATGTCTCTACAGAGAAAACAAACAAAGTTTCTGGAAATTAGCCAACCTGAAGGGATCGAACATAGAGACCTGCTTTCTCACATGGTTGAGCGATAATCAGTCCACTAAGCCCAACGGTACCTTTAAACAGGCAAACAATTAATATACACACAAACAGGTATCATTTACCTTAGAGTGCTAGGTGAGGCACGCCATTGGCATGCCATTGATACCAATGGCAAACCAATAACACGTTATACCATACCGTCTAATGTGCCATTCGTGTGTTATTCGACACTTCCGCCATTTCAATGGCTGACGCCATTCGTTATATACAAAGATTTAAATTCATTTTACGACAAAAGTGTTTGTTTTTAAATAAAATAAAATGAAAAAAATGGGACCCAATAACATGTTATTGGTGTGTTATGAAGGAGGGTGTTTTAGTTATTGGTGTGTTATTGGGAGGGGTATGATGTGGCGCTGATGTGGCATACCAATAACGTGTTAAAGGTTTTCACCTCACCTAGCACTCTTAGTAGCATTGATAGATAGTAACAGTTTAGATTATTAAATCAGCACGAGTCAACATGCAATTTGATTATAAAGTTTATTTTTAAGAAAACAATGATATACAATTTAAATAACATGTAGACATAACATGTAGATATCACGAATACACAATGAAGACTTAGAATATAATAGCAATTAATTAAGCGAAAATAAAACGTAACATACCTCTTGCAATTGGCTAGATCTCTTCAATTCAAGAACCCTAATTAGGGTTTATGTGGTTTAACAAATTGACCCTTACCGTATTTCAATTCAAACCAATTGATGTAACAATAGTGTGTTACACCACGTTTTTGTACACACGTACTATTAGCGATTCGATGCGAATGCTAGTTCTTGATCACAATAGAATAACCAAACATCTTTGTTATGCTCAAGGTCACTCGTAAATCCCTTACAATGGGGATTCACTCGTCGACCAAGACAAAAGGGAAGAAAAGAAGAAGTTTGGCCCTCTATTGAAATCTAGTGTACCAAAGGATGAATACAAGGAATGTATTTATAGCCTTATGGTAGATGTCAAGTTTACTATGGTTTCGATGTGGGATTCCATAGTTTTGCCAAAACAAGCCCAAAAGAGGGTTCCTAAAACCGTCTCTTGGCTTGTTTACTTTTCTTCATATCCGTTGACATTTAACGATCGATAGTCACTTTCGATAAGAACTTATCGCTCGTTAAGTCGTTTATTGTGAATTTAATAATTAAACATAATATTTTATATTAATTATTTAAACATCGAGTCTCATACGTAAAGTGTGCAATCCGTGGTCTCGAGTTCGAATCCGGTCATACACATATTAAATATATCCATAAACCAACAGCCCCACTGGAGATATCTTAGTATGCGTAATGACATTGGTTAGCATCTAGCAACATGCCAATGACCCCGAACAACTCGAGTATGGTTTCTCGAAAAACCTTTTGATGATTCATCATCATACTTATCCTTTGTTTCTAATACCATGTTAATAAGAATATGGATCTCACTCATTTCTTAATTAACTATTACATTTCTCGCTTTATATGATTGATCAAGATTACCAATTCTTACGAACATATTCCGAAGACCTTGGGCATGGCCATGCAAACATCTTGACAACCCTACGAGGGCCCTGCAGTATTATACTTCAAAATAAATTTGAAGGAAACAAACCCGTTTGACTACTGAGCGTAATTCATAAATTTCGCAACACTTCGAAAACAACCCTTATAACTACCGCCACGTATAGCGTTAGATTGCCTCACGAAATGCACTACATCCATGACATTTCTCGGTATCTCAAGTCGAGGATAAATATTCATGATGTACTTAATGACTAAGATCCATAAAGTACCATCATGTGGTTGGGATAAGTCCTATATTCAATCCATTGAATATCATCGAAATTAGTCATGCTACGCATCAATATACTTTCAAGTATATTCTAACTAATACTCGATTTGTCTTAATTCAATATCATTCCCATGTTATTGATCGACAACGGACTATTTAGAATAACTTAAGTTATTCAAGGATTTAAACATGCAAATACAGGATAACATCATAATAAATGAATAATAAACATAACAAAATACTTTATTTCATTTGAATAATAATGTTTATAATATCCTTTATCCAAATACTAAATAGATCAATGCATGATAATTCTTAGTTAATGAATTTTGCCTCAAGTCATGATAATCATACTTGTTGACAAGGCATAATTTCAACTAACTTTGATCTATAGGAATTTTGAGAATACTTATTTCAAGAATTCAATAAGTGAATTTCTTGTATGTGTTTACACATATTTTGATATTGTCATATCATTCCATAAGGTGCGTGATAACCAGAACCACCTTGATGACAATCATCTTTCAAAACTTTAAAGTTTCAAAGTATTCTTTATTCTTTAATATATAATGCAACTATGCTCTTAGTTGAGCATAACTAGTCAACATGGTCATTATCAAGGATACCATGACTAGAATTGAGTGTTATCTCAATTATACCAACATCATTGTGTACAACAATATGCTCTTTAAACATCCGTAAACTTTGAATATTATTTGTTTGGTGCCATTCAAACTTCAAGTTTGTTGACTATAACAATTACATAACAATTGTTGTATAGAATCTGGGAGCTACTCCAGGCTGAGGAATGCAATTCTAAATCCAAACATAAATATTACAATGTTGTTAAATCATCTTGTAATCAAGCATGATACAACAACCTTATACACAATATGATGTACAAAATGAATCTTCAAGTTAGACTTTAAGATCTCATTCATATTCTATCTCGTCAAAGATATGTATTCATCATATTCTATTAGACTCATTTATTTACCGCATATGTTTATAACAATAAACATATATTCCAATGTTGTATGTCTTATTTCCAAATCTTACAAATGAAGTTTCATTCCCAACTAAAACTTAATTTAGGTGGAATGTAGTTGCCCATACAACATATAAGATTTAAGAAAATAAAAAATAATACTCCCACTAGCTTTCAGGAATACTTATGAGTTGTCTTATTTTAATTATTAAATCAAACATGTATTTAATATTAAACATAAGAATCATCTCCTAGATGCATGCATATATCCATTCATGGATTCTTGCAGTCTGTACATATTCAAAGATTATTTGAATTCATAAAACTCCTTTGCATTACTTATCGTCCTCAAAAGTAATTCCAAAACAAAGAGTTTTGATATTCATAGTCAAAATTTCATATCAATGAAACTAAGTATGACAATTATAATCTTTATACTTCTATTTAATGTATCTAGGAAAAAATATTCAATCATAGTTAATTGCTTAAATATGATTAATATTATTATCACTAGACATACATTAAATACGTGTACAATATTGTCCATATGATTTCTACACAAAGATTTAAACCACTAGGGTTTTCATCCTTTGAAGAAAATCATCTTCATTAAGATAAACCAAGTATCTAAAGTTGATTATCTTTATGGACAACATCTCAACATTCATAGTATGATTGATTTACCACAATTCAACATTTGGTAAATTCATCATCATGATTAACAGGCTTACCATGATCCTGTAACTCATAATCCTCAGCATATTAAATATCTGAGATATCCTTACGGATCTATGAATGACAATTCCATCATATTGAGGTCTATCATTTACATGTTTAGCCTCATCATGATATTTGCTAGTGCATTTTAGAAGATTATGTATTTTGTAACTTTAATCTTTCAAGATCTAAACCAAAACTCCCACTTGCCTTTAACAATTTAAAGATTACCTCTAAATAGTTTAGCAAGTAGAGCAACAATACATTGTTCTCTTTTGGGATATTACAAAAACATTGACAAGTTCGACTTTAGTTTGTTACAACCCACTCTACAAGTAGTTTAACAAATTCGAACTTCATTATAAGACTTAATGTGATTCATCACATTCCATAAACAAATGGTGTCTTATCAATCTTCTAGGTTGGAGTCTTATTGAGTATATTCAATCTATACTCAATCTACTAACCTTGATAACATGTGGAAGAAACTATAGTTATCTTGAATCAAACATGCCAATAGATTTTGATTCTTCTAACTGAACATACCATAAGTCTATGGTATTTCATTAGAATTAATATTGTAAGATAATCTAACAATATTTAAGATAACCATCTACTATTTGGCTTACCTATTTACCAACAAAGTAAAACTTAATGGTACAATAGAATTACCAAGTCAATTGCATGCATTATAACACAAGTATTTTGACCAAGTCAAAAGACATATCGCTTATAATCCCACTATACGTTGTAAGTCATTGATCAACTCATTGACTTCATGCATATGTCTTAAAACATAGCAAGTTAACGTCTTACTTTATATTGTAAGTCTTGTATTAAAAGACTTCATGTTTGTGACTTTACAAAATCATAAACATTTATAATTAAAGTAATTATGAACACCGCCTCGGGTTTCAATTAATATTTCAAGTTAATATTTACTACATATATTTAAGTCATTCAACGAATACTCAAATTCAAAGTAGTATTAGATTACTTCATTTAATTATGTCATTCCATGAAATGTTCAATGTAAGAAACTGCAGAATCATCCATGCTCGTTCTCACGACACGTGGATATTTTACCTTGGGCTACAATCTAGTTCACGTTCTCACGTAACATAAATTGTAACTACAAGTGTTTCTTAAATATTAAATGACATAAATATTTAAAGTAGTCTTTGTTATCATCTTGACACATGTTCTTAATGGGGCAATCATACACATTTAAATGTATAATTCCTATTGGAACGTTACTCTCTTACCTTGCGGTCAAGAGAATCCATTTAAATCATATTTATATGTGTTGTACCTTGCACACAATAAAGATTTCTCCCACTTGTGCATGGAACAACATCATGTAGCGTATAAACAACACGATACACGCTCGTTTATTTGATTAATATGATTTGTGTCATAGATATAACAAGTAGATGTAGGACTATATTGATTAGTAAGGAAACGCACATGACTCTCCTTAAAACATAAGTGCCTACAATTGGAAAGTAATTATCTTTGAAGATAATCGGGTTACTACACAGAAATAAGGCTAGTAGCTCCCACTGAATTAGAAATCAATAAAACAACTTCTTATTCAGTAATGCAACACAAATGCTCCCACTGAATCTAACAACATTGTAAGTGTTGCATAACCAGTGAAAACAACTTGCTTGCTTTTTACTTTCCTACACCTTTGAAGAACCATACGTAATCATTACTTAGGTACTAAAAGGTGTATTCTACTCTGTGAATGATGGGTTATCCATCAATGTTATTAACTTGAAAATTGGGTATGCAATTTCTTCCTTAACAGGCCTACCATGCCCATAAAGGTATGTAGCACCTTTAAAGGTTAAAGCAAAACAACTAGATAAATAATGCTAGTTTGCCTTTTACCAATTTTCGCGGTAAATAGTCTAACTTCTAATTTAGTAACTCATATACATGTTTTCCAGTTAACCAACATTCATGTTGTTACAAAAGGATTCATTCACCAAATGAGGGTAATGAAATCTTTATGGAAAATATGATATGCAATTCATTGCTATGAGTTACATTAGAATTTAGACAATTCAAATGTTCCTATAATACCTTTCTCATTCATGAAAAGGAATAGGATTGAGCCTCATTCTTTTCCCATGGAAAAGAGACTTTGTTTGTCTTTTCGGTAAATTATTCTCGATCAAACATTTGTTTGAAAGCAGAATGGTTCAATTTACTAATCAAAGACTAAACCACGTTACGGTTAAATGTTGCAGTTATACATTCAAAAGAATTACAAAATTCAATTTTAGTATTTTCGATAATTAACCTTTTCAAGAAAATTAAATACCCATGGTTCATAAACATATAACCATTTAATTTTCACTTGAAAACTAGGATCCAAATTGACATAGTTTCATCACATCGGTTGATCTCGCTAGTAATGAAATTATTCAAGATGGTACGAGTCGAACCTCAATTGCCAATTTTCAAATTGCAATTCCTAGATTTATGGGATTTACATTTAGCCAATTTCAATTGCCATGTAAACATGTTTTATCCCCATCTTATGCCTTGAGTTGTCAGTTCTCACTACAAAGCTCAATTAAGTTGTCCAACTTAAGAAACTGCAAAATCATCCATGCCCGTTCTCACGTCACGTGGATATTTTACCCTTTGATTACGATCTAAATCACATTCTCACGCAAATAAAAGGTAATCTCATGTGTTTCCGTTTCGTTGGATGGCATATAACTTAAATTAAGGGTAATAAATTTTGATGTCAAATCAAATATGTACAAAGATGTCATGCATTCATCTTCGTAGCATAGGTTTTATTAAAACATTTATATTCTTGTTTTAATGTTTAAGCTTTTCATCATCAAACTTTAATCGAGGTATTGGTAAACCAATTAAAGAATTACCTTTAATCCCACTATATCCTACTGCTGCATGAGTCATAAGACCCAAGTTATTCGGATAATTACCACAAAAGTGGCGCGTAGAATTTAAAGTAAATCACCCTTAAGATTTTATGCACACATATAGGAATACTTGGTAGCTCCATTAAGACGCACAAACGAGCGGAGAATAAGGTCAGCGTGAAGCATATTACATACCCTCATATTTAAGGTCACAATTTAATGCGTACCAACCTTATACCCATCACACAGTTTGTCATTAATGGGTGAGCCGTTCTAACTATTTTGTGCAAAAAATCAATCAATTAAACGATTACGATTACTATGCTTAAAAATACATGTTTCACCATTGTTTAGGTCAGTTTATTTTTCTTATAAAAATACCCTTGTTACATATAACAAACAAGCAAGTATTTAAAAAATAAACAAATAAACAATGAATGCATAACATAATAATTAGTCATGCATATCAAATAGCCACATGCAAACCTTTTGATAAATCTTATTAATAATCAATTCTAGATCTGTCAATATGTACATGTTTAATTAAGACTTTCACCCGTTTACAAGAAGGTGAGCCACATGCATCGATTCATCGATTGCGTAAGTCAAAATCAAACACGTACCACATAGCACATAATTGATTTAATAATAATAATTGAGGTCTTCCCCAATTATAGATCTATCATAATATTTAGTGTATATCACTTAACCAAGTAAAACATACAATAAAAGCAGATCCATGAAAAAACATGCATGTAATTATCATGGATGTAAATCACACTTAACAATAATGCAATTAAATAGAGTTACGCATTTAATACACATAAAATTGCATGCAACCTAGGGTTTCTAATCCAATTAAAGCGAAGTTTACAAACCCTAATTAGGGCACCAAAAAAAAACCCCAAAAAAATTAGGGTTTAGGTTTTGCAAACCCTAGATCTACGCATACAATTAATAACACAAGCATGTTTATTTTATTTTATGTGTTTCAAGAATTAATTACTTGTTATACAAGGCTCGTGATGCCACTATTCAATTTAAGATACATGATATACAAATAATAACATGTAGACATCACAGTATTCGGAAGACTTAGAATATAATAGCAATTAATTAACCGAAAATAAAACGTAACATACCTCTTGCAATTGGCTAGATCTCTTCAATTCAAGAACCCTAATTAGGGTTTATGTGGTTTAACGAATTGACCTCACCGTTTTCAATTCAAACCAATTGATGTAACAATAGTGTGTTACACCACGCTTTTGTACACACGCATTATTAGCGATTCGATGCGAATGCTAGTTCTTGATCACAATAGAATAACCAAACATCTTTGTTATGCTCAAGGTCACCGTAAATTCCTTACAATGGGGATTCACTCGTCGACCAAGACAAAAGGGAAGAAAAGAAGAAGTTTGGCCTCTATTGAAATCTAGTGTACCAAAGGATGAATACAAGGGAATGTATTTATAGCCTTATGGTAGATGTCAAGTTTACTATGGTTTCGATGTGGGATTCCATAGTTTTAAAAAACAAGCCCAAAAGAGGGTTCCTAAAACCGTCTCTTGGCTTGTTTACTTTTCTTCATATCCCGTTGACATTTAACGACCGATAGTCACTTTCGATAAGAACTTATCGCTCGTTAAGTCATTTATTGTGAATTTAATAATTAAACATAATATTTTATATTAATTATTTTAAACATCGAGTCTCATACGTAAAGTGTGCAATCCCGTGATCTCGAGTTCGAATCCGGTCATACACATATTAAATATATCCATAAACCAACAAATCCCACATAGGTTAAAGAATGAAAATGTTGCTACATATATACCATATTGTATATGGACAGTGTCTTTGGATTAGTATTATATCTTTGCTACCCAATTATATTTTTTCTGAAAATAGGAGATTAGAACACCAGAGGCGAAGATTTATATGATTCTTAAACTTTTTATCTTTTTGACCCATATACGAGAAGTAGAACACACAAAAAAGAAGAATAAGAAAACATGACCGAAAAGTAGAAACAAAATTTAGCAATAAGCTTGATCCCTCAACGTTCCATAACACAACTAATGTAAACAAATGATCACAAACGCTTTGTCATCTTTTCTCGAGGTGGTATGAGGTTTTTTTTTTTTTTTTGGTTAAAGGGTTACCCTGTGAACCGGTAAAGTATATTAATCACAAGATAACGTTTAAGACAATGGAATGTGGTGTAAACTAATAATCTCGCCATTGCTTCTAACTCAAAGGACCATACTTGCTCGTTTTAAAGATGCCAACCGAATAGCGGTTGATGGCAGTTACATAACCGGCAAAAACGGTTATGGGTAGTTATAGAAAACAGTTATAGAAAAACGGTTATAAACGGTTACTTCCTAACCGATTGTCGTTTGGGAAATGTACCCATTCGAATAGTATATATACGTACATACATGTAACGTTACAGAAGTTAGACGATTAGTTATTCAAAGTTCTTATTGTTATTGTTTGCATATTTCATATCGACTCAATTCATACACGTTAGGGACCAACATTTGGCATCAAGAGCCTTAGTTACATCTCGTTACATCATCATCTCAACACCAGATTTCTTGTTAACGAGGCAATATCAAAACCAAACCCTTGTTTAGCGAGACAAAATCAAAACCAGAACTTGTTAACGAGATACACACAAAACCAGAAAAACCCAACGAGAAGAAGAAGAGAACCAAACCAGAAACACAAGCGCTGGTCCTTGGTTCGAAGAAGAATACTATTGAAACTTTGTTTTGTGAAAAGGAATCGTTACTTGGATAACTAGGACATAAGATAAGTAGTATACGATTTATATTTGTGTCGAAATTTGCAAACCAAAGGACACCATATCTTAGTGGTGTCGGATTTCATTATAGTCCTCTAACGCAAAGAACAAAAGAAGGATACCTTGTATAATACCGCATATACAAGAAGAAAATGAGGGGTTGCTTGGAGATAGAAGAAAACACAATCGGTTAGAAAAACAATCAAGGATTGTTTTTGGAAGAAGAGACGCTAGCGATATAAAGACTATTAACAAAAACACGACTTGATCACTTGTGGGTTTTTGTTGGAAAAATACCGAAAGGTATTTTTGGGTGAAGCACATCGATGTGGAACAAAAGTAAAGAGAAAGTGTTGTGGAACGCAGACAAGCAACGAGGATATTACCATTCATAGTGGTAGAGGAAAGAACAAGTAATTGACTTGTTTCTTTGGAAAATACCGAAAGGTATTTTGGAAGATATTTGTGTTCGGAAAATAGCCAAGACCAAGAGTTCGAAGGCAAAACATTATACATCGACACAAACGAAAGAAGAGAGACAACGTGGTGAAAGAAAAAGTAAACTGAAGGCAATTCGACAACATCAAAGGTGTACGCAAATTGGTTTTAGTGAAAGTGGAAAGAAAGAAAGTGGTTGGTATTATACTCAAGTACCGACACAAGTGGGAATACTGATCGTGTTTAATACACAACAACGAGGTCACAAATTCAAAACTTTGGATTTCTATTATACTTTAGATATTATAGATCATTATTTTACATTACTAGTAAATCCCGAGAACTATATATTGATCCCGACTATTAGATTCCTGATAACTATTTATGTTCCGTAGTATTAAGAATACCAATACTTAGTTAGAATCCCATAGAAAGTAGAAAGTGAAGATCATAAGTACCATCAATATGCCGGTGACGATGCAAGTGGCGTAACATCGCACCAAAACTCGTGAACCCCTATGACACAAAGATCAATGCCTAAAACTCAAAGCCACAAACTACACAGTTTGACTATACAAATTAAGGTGATACTAGAAGCTCAAGGTTTATGGAAAGCAATAGAACCTAAGGTTGATACACCAAGAGATGTTAAGAAGGATAAGGCAACAATCGCCTTCCTATATCAAGCATTGACCAAGATGTGATCTTACAAGTAGCAAGTTGCAAAACAAGAAAGGAATTATGGAATTCATTAAGAAAGAGACACGTTGAGAAGAGAAAGTGCAACAAACACGGTTACAATCATTGATGATTGATTTCGACCCTTCAAATGAAGGAGGATGAAACGGTGGATGCATTACAAATTAAACCGAACGGCCACGCCACTTAAGGCTAAAGAATTAGGAAAAGCATTGGATGAATCACTTTAGTACGAAAACTATTAGATTCCACACCGATAGGTTCATTCAAATAGTAGCATCCATAGAACGACGAATGATCTCGATGACATAACGTTAGATGAGATCGCAGGAAAACTTAAGGCATTCGAGGAGAGAATAAAACTCCGAAAGGGAGGACAAGTAGAAAGCCAAGATAACCTATTATTCGCACAAAGTGAACACTCTAGAAATAAGAAACGATTTACCAAATATAGGGGTAGATCAAACTATTCACGAGGTAATTGGCAAAATAAGGGAAATAGAGATAACTCGATTGGAGGAAACTCAACTCACAAAAAGAATAAAGGTGAGTGGGATAAAAAGAACTTGAAATGTTACAATTGCGGGAAACCCGGACATTTCAAGAAAAATTGTAAAAGTCCACCAACAACTCAGGAACAATCAAACCTTATCTTAGAAGACGATGAACCATCATTATTAATGGCGACACAAGAAACTGAAAAAAAAAACACCTTGGTCATCGATTGTGGCAACTTGGTCGTGTCTGGTCGTCGGAGAGAGAAAGCTGATGTGACGAGGTCATGCTCGGTCACGATTGGGACCAGCCTAACAAATCAAGAAGATCTACCTTCCTTTTTATGTTCCTTTCTACCAAAATGTCATCCTAAGGTGGTTCCCGGCATCTTTCTAAGGTAGTTCCCGAAACACCTTCATACATAACCTCTATACTGATTTGGTTGGCTAAGGTGGTTCCTGAAAGGTTTTATGGATATTTAAATAATAGTATGTCCGGATTCGAACTCGAGACTTCGGGATTGCACACATTACGTATGAGAATTGATGTACATAATTAATATAAATAAAAAGTTATTATTATTAATTATTAGTCACTAAATAAAACATAACGATAGTTAAATATTAACTAGAAGGACTAAGAATAAAATTAGAAGTCGGGAAGGTTCTAGAATCCCTTTTGGGAGCCTAGGCCGATCGGTTGGGGTTTACAAACCCAATCCCACACAAACTTGGTCATCAAGTTAAGTTACCTATAAATACAAACCCTTGTATTCATTCATAACTTAATCTTGGATCACCTCCTCTCCTCTCTCCCTCTTTGTGTGGCCGGTCGAAACACCCTCACCCCAAGGGTTTTCGATTTTTGCTTAACTCAAAGATACAAGTGTTGGTTTTATTTGTAATTCAAGGAACTAGCTTTTCCACATCAAATCGCTATTAGTACGTGTGTACAAGAACGAAGGACAAGCACGCTTGAGCTTGTGAATCTTGGTGGTCGATTCTTGTGTTTGGGTCGAATTGATAAACCCTAATTATTAGGGTTTTGGTTTTGTTCTTGTTTAATCAACGTTTGATTCTTGAATTGCTAAAAGGTACGCACTTTCTTGTTTGGTTAATTATTTACATATATTATTCCTATTGTCTTCCACGCATGCTTTGATGATGTTATTTGTTTTATATATAATTGTTATGAGTATAAAATTCCAACAAAGGGCATCACGAGTCGTTAATATGATGTAATTAATTACGTAAACACATAAAATTGAATCTTTATGATTATATGCATGTTTTTATGGTTTCTAGGTTTTGAATTCAAACCCTAATTTTATTTATTATGGGTCGATTACCCTATATTTATTTAATTAGGTTTTAATTTTGTAAAACTTGTAGAAACCCTAGGATTGCATGCTTATTTTATGTGGTTAATTAATGAATAATTGTTATGTGCCATGTAATATGCGTATCTTTGGTGATAATTGTTATGCGGAATCCATGGTGGAACATGCATGTTTTGCCATGGAGTATTGTTTTTGTTTATTGATTAATTGTTATGATACACATGTTTTATTTATTTAATAATTATTGAATTGGGAAGACCTCAATTATAACTAATAAAATTAGTTATGTGCTAATTGGTATACTATTAACTGCTTACGAATCGACTCGTCGATGTATGTGGCTCATCTACGCTATAGATGAAAGTCCTAGTTAATGTATGCATTTATTTATGCCTAGAATTGTTATTAGAGTTTATTGAAATAATTATGCATGTGGCTAATTGTTTTTACATATGTTAAAATTGTTTAGTTATATGTTTATATTATTTGAGTGTATTTATTTTTATTAAAATGCTTTTTGTTTATATATTGTTTTGACATGTTAGTAAGCAAAAGGGTTTTTGAATAGAAAATTAAATGGACTAAATAATGGCTAAATTGATTTGTTATCTAAGAATTATTCTTGAACTTTTAATCGATTGATGCGATCGCACTAAATGGTTAGAACGGCTCACCCACTAGAACAAACTATAAAGGGTATTTAAGAAGTGAGCACGCCTCACCGAATGGATGTCTAAGGTTATGCCTTTGCGCTTACTCGGTCCTCTCCGCCTCATGCTCGATTCGAGCTACATAGTATAACCATTCAATGTACGAAGCATCTTAGTGCAAAGTTGTAAGTTTCTCAACGCATCGATTAAAACTTTGTAGAATTCAATCTTAGCAATTAAAATCTTTATGTAAGTTTTTTGAAAAATATTATGTTATAAAGTTGTATGCATGCTTCTTTATACATAAGTTTTGATTACACATCAAAAATTGTACCCTTTAAATTTAAGTTTATGCCATCTAATGAAATGAAACACTTGAAGTTGTAATTTAGTTATGTGAGACCTTGATCTAGATTACAATAACAAGGTGAATTATTTTGTTGTGTGAGACCTCAGCTTTATGATTTGCAGTTTCTAAATTAGACAACTTAATTAAGTTAGTTAGTGAGACCTATAACTTAAGGCATAATATGGGATAAAACATGCTTACGTTTTGCATTAATTGTTTTGGCAAAATTGTAAATCCCATAATTTTGGAATTGAAAACTTGTTTGTCAATTATCGCTTTTCAACGATTACTATTCTATACTTTCACCACTAGCGCATCAACCGATGTGGTGGAACTATGATAATGAGGATCCAATATTCAAGGAAAATACTATGGTTAATATGAATATTGACCAAAGGGTATTTTATTTTCTTGAATGTTTACTTATCGAAAGTACTAACTTTTGAACTTTTATTTCGTAGAAATGGCTCAAGTGAATCTCATCGCACTAGCCTCATCGCTCAAATCTATCTTTGATCGAGAGAAATTGACCGGTAGTGCTAATTTCAATGATTGGTATCGGCAACTCGTAATTGTCTTGAGGATTGCCAAAAGACTCAATTATTTGACTACGCCTTGTCCTCCCGAACTGCAGCTGATGCTACTTCAAGCACGAGCCGCATGGCAATCTGAGTATGACAAGTATAATGAGGTTGCTCGCATTATGCTCGGAGTATGAACTCAAGCTTGCAAAAGCAATTTGAGAATTACTTCCTAATCTCATGCCGGAAGAATTGCAAAGGTTGTTTGAAAAGCCTGTGATTGTAGAGTTGTATGACTTGATTGATGCTCTTCATAGTTGCAAGCAAGGAGAAGGAAACCTGTAAGCGCCACCGCTCGGAAATGATGAGTTACATAGACCGGTTGGGCGTTTGAACTATGTCTACCCTAATGACATACAAATTGGCTCGATCAATGATCCCTTAACAAGGAATTTGATGGTTTCGATGCGCAATTATAATATGCATTGCACGGGAAGACAACGATGAGGTACATGCAATGCTCATTGATTACGAAAAAGGTTTGCCCAAGAAGGCCTCTACACCGCGGTTTTGACCATCCGTAAGGGTAAAATTTCTAAGCCTAATAAGCCGCTAGCGAACAAGAAAGTGGAAAGGTAAGGGTAAAGGCGATAAGGAAAACAAGTTATGACTTATCGCCAAGAACCCAAGAAGTACCCTCCCAAAAGCGTGAGAATCCAAGAGGATCAGCTTGTCATCATCGCACCGAGGTTGGACACTGGAAGAGGAATTGTCCATTGTACCTTGATGAGTTGCGAATAAGAGGTATAAAATATTGGCACCGTGGCGATTCGTGTACTCTTTTGATGATATAATTATTTGCTTTTCCTCATAAAATAAATTCTCGGTATATGATCTGGATGTGGTATTCACATATGTAATACACTTCGTGGACTTAGAGGAGCAAGGAAGCTTGCCTATGGACGTTAATACCGCGCGGGTAATGGAGCACATGCGATCGTTGAAGCTATAGGCACGTTTGATTTAGTTTTACCTTCGGTTTAGTAATGCTATTAAACGATTGTCATTACGCACCTTCCATTGTTGGGGTGTCGCTTCGCTTTCCTTGTTAAAAGATATTGGTTTCGCTCATACATTTCTCGATTATGGAATTTCATTGCTTTAAATGGTGTTTTTACTTTAATGTTATTCCAAAGAATGGTGTGTTTGAAATTGATTTGCATGATAATGTGATTGATAAAATAATACGCTCTTTAGCATCAATAATAAAAGAATCAAAGGTGATTTGGATTCTTCATTTCTTTGGCATTGTAGACTTGCTCATATAGGCAAGAAACGCATGCAACAATTTGCAACACGATGAGCTTTTTGCAAGACATCAATGATGAATCATTTGATAAATGCTAATCTTGCATATCCGGGAAGATGACCAAGAAACCTTTACAAATAGTTTAGAAAGGGCTTCGATCTTCTTGGTGTGATACATCGACGATGTGGACCACTAAGACATGTGTCAGAAAGGGTGCTAGCTACTTCTTAACCTTTATCGATGATTTCAATCGTTATGGTTATGTTTATTTACTTAAACATAAACATCAAGTCTTTGAAACATTTAAGGTTTTTAAGAGTGAAGTAGAACGCAACTAGAAAGAAGATTAAAGCTCTTCGATCCGATAGAGGTGGTGAATATTTAAGCCAAGAGTTTAAAGATTATCTAGTCGAGTGTGGTATTGTCCAAGAACTCACATCTCCATATACTCCACAAAAAATGGTGTATCCGAGAGAAGGAATCGTATATTGCTTGACATGGTTCAATCGATGTTTAATCTTACAACTCTTCCTTATCCTTTTGGGATTATGCTTTAGAAACCGTTGTTCGCATATTGAATATGGTTCCAACTAAGAAGGTTGATAAGACTCCTTATGAAGTGTGGTATGGGAAACCTCCCAACTTGTCTTACTTAAAGGTGCTGGGTTGTGAGGCGTTTGTTAAACGTGACTCACCGATAAGTCGCAACAAAGATCTGTTAAGTGTGTCTTCGTAGGATACCCAAAGGAAACTATGGGTTACTACTTTACTTTCCACCGAAAACAAAGTAATTGTTGCTAGGTATGGAGACTTTTGAAAAGGATCTCATATCTCATGAATTCGATGGGAGAGTTTATGATCCGAAGATGATCAAGAAGATACAACACCTTCTCGAAAACACTAGCCAACCTCAAGTAGAACTTGAAAGTCCAGGCTTCCACCCGAGATTGAAGTGGTTCCCATTCAGAGATCCGCAAGGGCTACGCTGCACCTGAAAGGCCTATGTCTCAACGTAGAAGCCGAGGAAAATATGTTAGGGATCTTGGTGAACTCGCTAACTATAAAGCCGCCATGATGAGTCCTGAAAAGGAAAAATGGCGAGTTGCAATGAATGGGAAATGCAATCCATGAAAGATAACGAAGTCGGATAGAGGTTGACTTACCTCCAAATGCTAAGGTAGTTGGAAGTAAGTGGCTCTTTAAGATAAAGACCGACATGGATGGCAATGCACACACCTATAAAGCTCGTCTTGTAGCTCAAGGTTATACTCAAACCTATGGGGTAGACTACGAGGAGACATTTTCTCCTGTAGCGGACATTAGAGCTATTAGATTCTTATAGCCATAGTGCGTACTATGACTATGAGATATGGCAATGGATGTCAAAGCGCTTCTTAAACGGTCGCTAGATGAGGACATCTATATCGCGCAACCTCAAGGGTTTGTGAATCCAAAGTTTCGAGCGTGTATGCAAACTTCAAAGATCCATTTATGGATTGAAGCAAGCATCAAGGCAATGGAACAAGAAGTTTGATGAAGAAATCAAGAAATTTGGTTTCACTCAAAATCTTGATGAGCCATGTGTGTATCACAAAGCTAGTGGGAGTAATGTTATTTTCCTTGTCTTATATGTCAATGACATATTGATCATGGGAAAAGACATTCCAAGTATGCAAGATGTAAAGTCTTATCTTGAGAGTGCTTTTCTATGAAGGACTTAGGGAAGCAAGATTTATTCGGGAATCAAGATCTACCGAGATAGATCAAGGCGTTAATTGGACTAAGCCAAAGTGCTTACATTGATAAAATATCAAGAGATTTAGTATGCAAAATTCCAAGAAGGATATTTGCCGATGCAAGTTGAACATGGCTTAAGTAATAAACTATGCGCCAACACTGCTTGAGGTGGAATACATGAGAAAGTTCCTTATGCTTGGTTGTAGGATCTATCATGTATGATGTAAGATGTAGAAGGCCCGATGTGGCGTTTGCACGTAACATCACCATCGGTATCAACGTAACCAGTGTGAAACATCGGCAGTCGTTAAGAACATTCTTAAGTATCTAAGGGCTACTAAAGATATGTTTCTAGTGTATGGAGGAAATCCAGATGCGTAACTTGATGTTCTGAGTTTTTGCGATGCGTCATTCCAAACCGATAAAGATGATACGAAGTCTCGACGGGTTATGTCTTTGTCATTAATGGAGGAGCAGCTGATTGGAAGAGCAAGAAGCAAACAACAGTTGCGATGTCTATTACATGTGTTGAGTACATAGCTGCTTGAAGTCGCGATGGAAGTTGTTTGATTAGGAAATTCATTTCGGGACTCGGAGTAATGCCCTCAATCGAATTACCTTTAAATGTGTATGTGACAACTCTGCTGCAATAACATTTGCCGATGAGCCTGGAGTCATGAAGGCGCCAGACATTTTCCTCGTCGATATCACTATGTTCGAGAACAAGTCGACATAGGTGAAATCAATCTACTCAAAGTTCATACGATGATAATCTAGTCGATCCCTTTACGAAGCCTTTGCCAAAAGATAAACTTACCGACCATCTTGATGGGATAGGACTTCGTTTAGCTAGTAGTTTCATGCGGATCCGTGATTAGTATTTGGATAAAGGATGTTATGAACAAATATTACTTTAATGAAATAAAATAGTTGTTTATGTTTATTTTTCATTTTCTTAATATTATATCCTATATTTGCATGTTTAATCCATGAGTAACTTATGTTATTCTAAATAGTCCGTTGTCGATCAATGATGTGGGAATGTCATTGAATTAAGACAAATCGAGTTTTGGTAGAATATACTTTTAAAGTATATTGATGCGTGGGACATACCAGATTCACATGATATTCAATGAATTGAATATAGGACTCATCCAACTTTATATGATGATACTTTATGGGTCTTTGTCATTAAGTATATCATGAAGTGTTTATCCTCGGACTTGAGATACCGATAACGATATGAATGTAGTGCATTTGTGTAAGATAGTCTAACGCTATCCAGAATCGGCGCTTATAAGGGCTATTTTAGGAAGTGTTGCAAAATTCATGAGTTATGTTTGTAGTCAAGAGAATTTTTTCTTTGAATTTGTTTCAAAGCATAATACTATATTTGGGCCCTCGTAGGGTTGACAAGATGTTTGTATGGCCATACCCAAGATCTATCTCGAATACGTTCGGATGATTTGGTAATCTTGTTCAATCATATACAACGAGAAATGAATGTTAACTTATGAAATGACTTGATCCATATTCATAGTTAATGTAGTATTAGTAACAAAAGGATAAGTAAAAATGATGAATCATTAAATGGTTTTTCCAGGAGACCATGCTCGATTTGATCCGGGGTTGGCGTGTGAAAGCTAGACTAACCAATGTCATTACTATATTTAGTAATATCCAAGTGGGAGCTGAAAGGTTTTATGGATATTTAAATAATAGTATGTCCGGATTCGAACTCGAGACTTTGGATTGCACACATTATGTATGAGAATTGATGTACATAATTAATATAAATAAAACGTTATTATTATTAATTATTAGTCACTAAATAAAACATAACGATAGTTAAATATTAACTAGAAGGACTAAGAATGAAATTAGAAGCGGAAGGTTCTAGAATCCCTTTTGGGAGCCTAGGCCGATAGGTTGGGGTTTACAAACCCAATCCCACACAAACTTGGTCATCAAGTTAAGTTACCTATAAATACAAACCCTTGTATTCATTCATAACTTAATCTTGGATCACCAATAACCTAATTTCTCCTCTCCTCTCTCCTCTTTGTGTGGCGGTCGAAACACCCTCACCCCAAGGGTTTTCGATTTTGCTTAACTCAAAGATACAAGTGTTGGTTTTATTTGTGATTCAAGGAACTAGCTTTTCCACATCAAATCGCTATTAGTACGTGTGTACAAGAACGAAGGACAAGCACGCTTGAGCTTGTGAATCTTGGTGGTCGATTCTTGTGTTTGGGTCGAATTGATAAACCCTAATTATTAGGGTTTTGGTTTTGTTCTTGTTTAATCAACGTTTGATTCTTGAATTGCTAAAAGGTACGACTTTCTTTTTTGGTTAATTATTTACATATATTATTCCTATTGTCTTCCGCTGCATGCTTTGATGATGTTATTTGTTTTATATATACTTGTTATGAGTATAAAATTCCAACAGTTCCTGGGCACCACCTACGTATAAGGTAGGTCCGCCCCTGACTCCAATAAAAACTTCTTATCTGACTTTTCTTAAATACATTATCCACACTTGCAACTTTGGCCCCCGACAATCTTCAATACTATTCTTTCATATTATGTACCGTGAAATCAACAAATGTATCATCTGTTCAAGTAGCTTTGAAGGATATATGGTCTACGACCATATAAATGGTATACATTCGATCTGCACATTATATTTAGATACCTTAGTATACAATTAATGAAAAGTATTTTAACATTAAATCCCGCATTGGTTTTTTTTTTGAACGGCGGCTATTATAAGGCTAGCAAAAGCTAGAAAAGAAGCTTACAAAGAAGTAGTCAAAACTAAAGGGTTTTTTAACCAATCTAACCAACTAAACATAAGCTTAGGATTTCTAGAAGAAATCCATAAAAAAGATTGAGAAATAATAGCGTCCCATATCATCTCCTTCTTAGGAGGAGAACTAGAGAAAAGCAAGCGATTACGAAAGCTCCAAATATACCACAAAAGCGTTCCCCCAACGCCTTCAAGAAACAAGCGCGCCCTATTAGGGATATGCAAATAATCAAGCCAATCGTACCACTCTATAATTTTAGCGCATATCGGAATATCCAAATCCCACCATTTCGCCAATAAAGCCCACAAATCTCTTGCCATCTGACAATTGAAGAAGATGTGATTAACCGTTTCGACATCACCATGACATATAGGCGAGAACGGAACAAATATCTATACCATTGGTTAGAGAAGAAAAATGTTGCTAAGTTATATATACCATAGTGTAGAGGGACAATATGCGTGGATTAGTATTATGTTTACTATATCGATTGCCATCCCCAAGAAAAGTAGGGATTGTGAAATGTTGGTATCGAAATTTGATATTTCTTCACTTTTTATGTTTGTATTTTGATTCTAGAAATTTTTCTTTGATTTGAAAACTTCAAACTTTATCTTCAATAAGACCGAGAGTGTATAAAAGTGGCATATGGCTCGGATCGAGATGGAAAATACACATTTAATGGCACATTTGGTAAAGAGAATT